>VWYN01029974.1:438605-454065 GCA_013400075.1 Hippolais icterina | reverse complement strand
TGACAGCTCAGGGGGTGGAAACAACTTTTGGGACAAACCATTAATCCAGGGAAAAGGGGGTACAGAATAATTCATTAACAATAGAACTTAAACCACAACAGCTGGGTAATTCCTGCTCGAGGTGGGAGAATTGATGAACTGATCTCCTAAATTCTCCATGAGCTGCATTTCCTTGGCTGCCCTGCTTCCTTTTGCCAGCCTGTATCTCCAGCCTGATGTCATGTTGCAGTTGTTTATTGGACAGACAGGAAATGTCCTAATCCTGTGCTTTTGGAGATCTCTCTCCTTTCAACATCCTTCCAGTTCAGGGGGATCAGACTACCCCTCAGGATAAAAAAAAAAAAAAATGGTAAAGAGAAAAAAAATCCAATCAAATACGGTTTTGTTCCTTACAGCTCCGCTGTCTCTGCAGCAGACATGAGATTGCCTCAGGAAACACAAAGCTTTTTTCTCTGCACAGTCGTGGGTTTGGATGAATCCTTTCAGGTCTTTAGCTGGATGTTGGAACCTGACAGCTTGGGTAACTACTTATGCAAAAAGATCAGTTAGGAAATGCAGACCTCCTCTACTGGAGAAATGTTAAATATTCACAACATTCACATAGCACGAACCAGAGAGGACCTTGATTATTTTCCCCTGAGTTCTATCGCTCATTGAGAGCCTTGAAATAAAATGCTAATTTGCCAAGACCTGGCGAATATTCCCTGCTCCCAAGCCTTTCTCCATTAGCACTTGAAAACCACAGGTTCCTTCACAAGCCATCCTTGATGTTTTATAAATGTTATAGCTGAGACTTCAGCTATAACTTCAGCTTTTAATGCATTTTTCACAGCTGCAGCAGAGATATTATTTCCATTCAGGCTGCAAAGAGTCATCCTGGAAGGGACCTCAGTTACCTCTCCTGAGGTGTTTCCAAAACAGCACATGCTACCTAACCTAAGCTAATAACCTACTCAAGGACTCCATTTCACATTTACTGTGCAATCTCAGCTGCAGAACTACAGGTCAGGAGCCTGATGGATCCTTACAGGTACAAAAAAAGCTTTCAGAAGAGAGCTCAACCCTGGCTAAATTTCACATGGGTGAATTTCCATGAGAAAAAACACCTGGATGTGGAAGAAAAGAGGTGGAAATAATGTTTGGATTAGAAATGGTGCAACAAGTTTTGCAACAAACAAACCTTCTCAAGGTTCAGGGAGAAGATTTTCTTCAGCCTAGAAACCTCAGTCAAATCTTCCCCTGTGCTACCTTCAGTGTTTCTTCCCAGAGATTGCTAAATAAACCCCATCATCTGTCTTAAAACTGTTGCTTTTTACTCACCTAGCTGATCTCTGATGAGAAACATGCACACACAAGCCCATAATTATCCTATTAGATATTAAATGGGAGGAGGAATTAAAGCAAGGAGATGTGTATTACTTAGCATCCTTAGGATCCTGCCCAGAAAATCAGTCAATTTGAGTCCCACCCCACTTCATTATCCAAGATGCAAACATAGGGTGTGCACTGCAGAAGACACAGAGAACTGCTCAGCTAAACCAGTTCTTCCTGAAAACCTGCTGAAATCTCAATTTTAGGTTTAATCCTTTTTTAGTGACTTCATCTAGTTAAGCAAGGAAGAAAATTCACAAAGAAAACACTAAGGAGAGGATTGCTCATTTCTGCTGTGGTGGGTAGCCTCAGATCTGGTGGTGTTTACTAAAACACTTTGCTCTAAAATATGCATTTCATTTAAAATAATAACTTTGCTGTTATTATTTTTTTTTTCACTATGATATCCAGTGGTTTTCCAAAGCACAGTGGTGAGGTTGCTTTGGTCAGCCCTGTGTTATATATGAACTGAAGGGGAATCTTTTCCCTGATTCCAGCTGGTGTGAGATAGATGTGTAAATCTCACCCTTAGATGAGATCTGACACAAAACAATCTCAGTTGAAAGAATACATATACCAGAACTGTGATTTCACATTTTAGTTCCCAAACACTGGACACATGCCACAACGTACAACCTCTTTTCAAGCAGAATTATTGCAGCATAAATCTATACATGTACTGAGCTCAGAGTCTCCTTCAGCACTGGAGGGGAGGCTGTAACTGTGTTGCTTTTTAGGTCTTCGAGATGTAGCCCTGCAGCCAAAACTGGCTCTCTAGGCTTCCTCAAATCGTGCCTCCTCACCCCATGCCTGAATTCTGCTTCTGGAAGGATCCTTAAAGTTCTTTACAGAGAAGTCCCAGTGCTCACACGAGCACAGCTCGCAGACAAAGCTTTCTCTGGCTCTAGAGCCCAGCACTGTGTGGATGCAAAGCTGCATAAAATGCCTGGCAGCTGCATCCCAGAGGAGTCATATTTTTACTGCATTTCCATCTTTAGCAGGAGAAGAGAAAAAATATTTGAAGGAGCAAGACAGCAGCTGCTAGAGAGGATCCTACAAATCCATCCCACCCTGCAGCCCTGCTCTTGCTTTCCATAACTGCATGGGCAAGACACACCTTTCTAATCCAAATGATTCTATGAGTAAAGCACAGCTACAAGTTCTTTTTATAACTAAAAGAAAATTGGTTTGCAGAGTGATTTACAACCCTCCAGTCACTGTATGTGTCTGACGCTAGATCTGCTCTTTAAAAGTTTTTCTGATGGTGTTGCACCAGTGAAGGGGAGGAGTTTTACCTTCCTCTGGTACATGAAAAAAGGCTTTTAACTCACCTAGATTTTACTTATGGCACCAGAATAGGAACTCTAAAGGCTTAAAAGCTGATTTTTTTCAAGGAGATCTGTGCCTAGTGACTCACATGAGTTCTGCAGTGTTCTTAGCTTCTGGCATAGCTCAAAATGGGGGTCCCAAGCCTGAGACTTTTTCTTCTTGCCTGGAAGGAATAGGCCTGTACTATTCAATAAGAAATTATTTTTAATCCAATACTTACTTCAAACTCAACCTAAACACTGTTTCTACTTTCTTCTACTGTATTTTTTTCCTATTTTCAGCCTCCCCGAAACAAGGGCTGCTGTTTTAATAGGTGATCCCTTAGCTTGATGCTGATGCAGGCCATATGTTATTTTCCTCCCCATCTCTTCACTTCTGGATGTTACAGCTGAAATACAAACCCCTGAATGCCCAGAGATTTCCAAAGGCCAGAAGACATCTGCTTGCCATCACAGATGTTTGCAAGTTAACACGTGGATGAAATAATATTAGTCAGTGAGATTCAGAACTGCTTCAGATTTCCACAATTAGGCATAAATGGTGCTTTAATGAAGAATTAAACAGGGATGAAAAAACTGAAATATAGGAAACAGTAAGACAACGGTTGCCAAATGGATTTCCACCCTTCAGACTGGAGTGAAGACTCCCAAATCAGCTTGGTTACAGGAATCAGTCTTGCTGTAGCAGGAAGAAATGCCTGTGTGGACTCATTTTGCTCTGTTTTCAACAGGGAATGTGCTACAGCAGCTTTGTGGTTTCTGCATAAGTGTGTCTGCAGCATGGGTCAAGACTGGGCTGGAGGGGGCTCTGAGCAGCCTGGGGTGAGACACTGAAATGTTGGGGGTTGATGGTTCCAACATTTGCCCTTTTGTGCTTTGTTGGTGCCAGGTTTGCACCCCAGAGGGGGAGGAAGAGAATTTCTGGGTGTGTGGTGTCATTTCACTCTAACCTGCCCTGAAAGTTCTATTAACAAGAACTGGAGTTACCCTCACCTCTTGAAGCAGGTTGTAACAGCTGGTCTAATGGAAAATGTCCCTGCCCATGGCAAGGGGTTGGAACTAGATGGTTTTTAATGTCCCTTCCAACCCAAACCATTCTCTGAACCCAGAGAGGCAAGTGTGAACTTGGAACCCAAACCAAAGAGGTGAAGTGGGAAGTGGTGGCTTAGGCTTTATATAATGCATAAAAAAGGGGAGATGTGCCAGCAGAGATGAGTCCCACAGGGAGATCGGGGTGGGTGTCCCTTTTCCCACAGGAGCCAGCACAGCCACATTCAAGAAAAATGCAAAGTGAGTTTGTCTCTCCAATAAAGCTGGAATTTTCACCCTCCATAAATATAGTGCTGTTCAATTGCTGTGTCTATACCGATCTCCACAAGAAAACATCCCATTTTTTTTCAGTGGGATCCTATTGGCTGAGGCAAAAATAATTCCAGAAATCATTTATTTCTTCAGAAAGTGTGGGAGTACTTGTCCCTGCTGCTGTCAGTTCCCATCCATCCCTTTTATCAGGCAGTATCAACACACTCTCTTCCAGCGAGGACTGCTCAATGGCACACAATAAAATTGATTCATTACTCATTTTCTCCTTATTATCTTTCAATTGCTCCAGCTCTTGATACCACTTAAAGTGGACATTAGCTCTTCGTAACCAGTGTGTGAATGCTTTTTCTCCAAGCTTTCATTACATATATTTTCATTTAGTCTCATTACACCATGTGTCTTTCTCATGAACTTCTTATAATGCCTTTATACACATTTGTTTATGCTCTGCCATGGTGAGGAGTGAGAATGAAAATGGATTTCTTGGAAAAGCTGGCCCCAGGTGCTCTGCGGGTGTAAATGAGAAGTATTTAGTGCTAGAGAGTGGTTTTATTTACAGGAGCTGGCTCTTGAGCTCTCCAGAATAAAAAAGGCCAAAATCACTAAGAATGAAACTCAACTTTTGTGCTTGTCTTTGGCATGAGAGCAAAACTGATTAAACTCCAGGAGGAGCAAGACTTTCTGCTTATAATTAGCCTTGAAATGGAGATGGGAGCTGAAAGCTTTGTTTTGGGATAGAGGGGAGGATGATTTAAACTTCTGTCTGCTTTGGGAAGGATTACAGTGACAGTGAATTTAATACAGTTTTGCAGACCCTGATTCGTACTCTGGAAGGAAAAATCTTCCCAGTTTCCACACTCATGCAGGATTTAATTCAAAGAAGTTCAAAACAGTATAGCTGCAGTGGAGCAAACCTCATAAGTACCTGCAAAATTTTGTCATACAAGTAGTTATCCCATGGGGAATCTCTGCTCCC
This sequence comes from Hippolais icterina, assembly GCA_013400075.1. Lineage (NCBI taxonomy): Eukaryota > Metazoa > Chordata > Aves > Passeriformes > Sylviidae > Hippolais > Hippolais icterina. The sequence continues at coordinate 449,067 of VWYN01029974.1, read as the reverse complement.
TACTGGAATCTGTGGGACCAGGGTTTCTTCTTGGCTTTGGGTTGGATTTGGGACTCTTCTCACCCAAAGGTCCAGAGCAAGGTGTCTCACAGGCTGCTTTGAGCCTGGAAACCAGTTTTCCTTTATTGAGACAGATCATAGTTAATACTCAAACGTGGAAGTTTGAAAGTCTCAAGCATAGATAAAATATTTGCTATTTACCCTGGAGGGAGACGAATTTCTTTTCCAGGTCCCTGCAGTGATTTCTCCCCCCAATTACAAAGGGGATTAATACTTCAGCTGCACTTATCTCAATATCTCCTAGCTCAGACAGACGAATACACCCTTCAACATTTCATGGGATCAGATTTCTTTTTAATTAAAGCAGCCCTTTGTTTCACTGTGGCTCTAAAAGTCTTATTTATCATTAAATCCTTTAGAAGTCTCTTAGGAAAATAATTTCCTGCTCTGGTTTTACTGAGCCTTTGGATCTCCTATCTCTTGTCACCTGTAACAAAGTGCTGTAGGAAGGAGCCGTGCTGTATTGCTTTCATGTTCTCCATCAGCTCTGATATGGATGGTTGTTATAAAGCTTCATACATAATATATGCCATGTCTTAAAGCAGCCCTGTAAACGACTGTACAGCTGTAAAGGTTTCTTAACTCAACCAGCCTCGAGCTACCAGCTATAAAAAGGCAGTTAAGCAGATTAGCATTAAAACTACCTGGTGAGATGAAAAATGGGGAGGCAGAATGGCCTAATGATGGATCCTTGGACTGTGACCAGTCACGTGGGGAAGTCACCTTTCTGTGCCTCCAACCTGCAAGCGCTGGCACTAATCGTTTTTGGGATATTTCTGTGTAATTGCGTAGTTTGCCCTCACAAGGGCCACCTCTCTGAGCACACACAGGGAGGATTTTCCAAGCAGTCCAAAGAAAATGTTGACCCTCTCCCACTGGGTCTGAGTTTTCTCTGTCTCCTTTGAAAGTGCTGCCTTTGCTGTGCAAATGCCTTTGAATGACTTTGCATGCTGAGTTTGCTGCCTTTTTTTCTATGGCAAAGCTGGGGAAAAGCTTTTGGAGCCTGTTCTGCCAGGAAGTGTGGTCCCATTCCTGTCCAAAAAGCTTCTGCTGGCCCCAGGTTTTGAAAAGCTGAGCTGAAAATCAAATACACTTCAAAGCTTGTCATGAGGAAAATCAAAGTCCTCTCCTACCCTGACACCTGTTGTTACCCAGCAGAGGAGGAACGTGAATTCTGTGCCCTGGGCTGTCACATTGATCAGATCTGGATCAGCCACCATGGACATTCCTCACTGCTCCCATCCTACACTGGGCTGGGCACGAGTCACTCCATAGGAACAGAGGAACAGAAAAGTTGCAGAGTTTAGTTTGGTTTGGAAGAGACCTCAGAGATCATCTCATTCCAACCCCCTGCCATGGTCAGGAACACTTTTCCCTAGATCAGGTTGCTTAGAGCCCTATCCAACTTGGCCTTGAACACTTCCAGGGATCGAGCATGGAAATATCCCCAAAATACTGACATTTCCACAGAAAAAAAACCCAATTCCATCTTTCAGAATTCAGTCTTGGGTACATCCATTGAGGTATTCCAATATGTGACAGGGACACTGCACTGGCCAGTTTTAGAAGGCATTTTCACACAAACTTTCATCCCTGACATTGCTTTCCAAACAGAAATCATTCTCCCTGGCCCTGTCCTGTTGGCATCTCTTCCAAAGCCCCCTTTTGCCTTTGCCCCTACTTTTCACTCTTTGTTTATGCTAATAGCTAATGAGCTGCCTTTGTGCATCTTGGATAAATAGGATATTTCATAGACAGTAACATAATCAATTAATCGACTGCAATCATGATTTGTTTACCTAAACAGTACTTTAAATCCAATGCTTGTCAGCAAGCATTTCCTCTTGACAGGACTGTGCAACATCCTTTTGTTTGTAAGGAGGCAATTTAAAGGACATTGAGATTAGGACTAAGAAGATTTGTCAGGGTAAAGCCTTCTCTCATTTTACATGATGAAATTGTAGGTGTGAGCAAGAAAGCAGCAGTTGGTTGTGCCGAGCAAACAAAAAAGTGATTTTTCCTGTGTAAAGAGTTTTGTTCCTTTAGACAAAAACGGTTTTTTTCAGAGTACTAAAACCTACTCTTTTCTCAACCCCATCCCAAGAAGCTTTTTCATTTATAGCTCACATTTATAATGAGAGGTGATCAAAAAGCAAGGAAGGAGAAGAATTTTTTCATGTTAAAATATTTTAGCTTTTGGAAGCACGCCTTCCCTAGAAGAAGATCCTGAAAATCCTGTCCAGTGCAAGTGAAATTCTACCTGAATCTACCCTGCTGGTGTTGTTTGCTGTAAGGGCAGATCTCCACCCTCCAGGACAAGCCTTGTCCTTCCAGCTCATGGCTGCCCTCTTCCCAAGGCCACTGGCCACGTCCAACTTGGTCTCTTCTGGGATTAATGAGGCACCTCTCTATCCCCAAAAAAAGAGGTGATTTACAGAAGAAAAAGACTGAAAATACAGCCCATGAGGGTGGCACTGATGTGGCTCATCCCTCCCTTGGGAACCTGGCAGAATCTCCTAAGGGTTGTTGCAGCTTTGGTGTTGGAAAGCCATGCAGGACTGAGGGAGGTAAACCCATCCTCAGTCACACTGAGCACAAAGGGAAATCCTTCCAGTGACCCCTGAAGGCACCCAGGTGTCATCTCACAGGGAATGACTTGGTTCAATCCAAAAGAAAACCTGGAAGATTATTAATATTTATGGTGTGTGACAGGAACAAGCTGGGAAAGTAGTTTTTTTCACATTTCACAGAAAAATAGGGCTGGCATGAATGTCAGAAGTGAGGAGATGTCAGGAGATGCCCACTGGAAAAGACTCCTGTCCAGACTGTAAATCCTGGCCTCCAGCAGTGCCAGTTTATAAAATCAAAAGGGAATCAGCAATTAGGTTGAACTGCACAAAATCTCTGTCTCATTAAATGTCACCAGCTCTCGCTGAGCACGCCCCATGCTGTGTTTTAGGGTATCAGATCAGTTCCACCACATAAATCAGAGTGGTTGACTCAGATGACACAGTTGGTGCCTGAGGGCACCTTCTTCTCCTGGCACTGTGGGCTCTGTGTGAGGAGAGCCAAAATCCATGGTTTTTTTCCCATGATCTTTCCTGTATGTGAATTATGAAACAGTGCAGCCTTTATTGTGCTCCCTGGGTTCCAGCAAAACCCAAGTCACTTTTAACTGATGGGATACTCAGGAAGGAGTCCTGGGTTTGGGGGATGAAGCTGTATCTCATCCCTTTAACAGGAATTTCTGAGCAGCCAGGATGGATGCTGAAGATTTTCACCCTCTCTACGTGTGGCAGCAGCTACAATTTTCTTCCAAGCTTGAATTTTTTGGGGGGTTTGGCTGCAAGTTTGTGACAGACGTAAGAGCTGAGTCTCTCTGCAGGATTTCAGAGTGGTGTGAATTTCAAACAGAGCAGATGCTGCTCTAGGACCAAATCTTCCCAAGGCTCCTGCAAGCCTGGGGGTGCCTGAAGGTAACCAGACATGGCCTGGGTAGGCTTATTGAGAGTCTAAAAGTGGAGAAAAAGGTATCAATGTCATAATAAAAGTAAGGACTTTAAGGAACTGACTTGATCCTGGAGTCATATCCAAAGCTGCTTGCAGCTTTTTGGGTTGCTTACAAATGTTCCTTACATTCCTAAAATCCATTATTTGCAATAGGACATCCAAGAGGGATTAAAATTCTCAAATATTTTGATGGACCTGGCTTTTAATTTGCCTGGATTTCAGTCTCCCATCTGTACAGTGCTTCTTTTCTAAAGACAAAGTACAGGATATTTGTAAGGTACAGAATATGGCATTTTCCAGCAGTGAATCCTTCAAGCAGTTTGTAAAACAAGGAAAAAGAAAAAAGAATGAAAACATTCTTTTTGTTTTAGTGATAGGGAAACTGAGGCACAGAGGCTGCCACTTGTCAGGGATCAGCCAGTCTGGGGTAAAACCATGGTCACCTGGAGGCAGGACATCAACTACCAAAGGGGGCATGGTCTGAAATGAGATCAGAAAATTCACTTCATAAAAAAACCCCCCCTCTATTTCCTTCTTTACTCTTAAGCCCACAGCCACATCTTGCTCAGCAGAGTTCTAGTAACAAAAGTATTTATACACCTTCCCTCCTGAGCCCTGCACTGAGATACTTAGTCCTGAGCTCATTATGACCTTAAATATGTTACCTATTACCTTTAATGGCATACTGCAGACTCCTCCACTCATATGCATCCTTATTAAACGTGCTTAGCAACCTGGCAATGAAGAAGTGGAAGTGTCAGCCTCTTCAAATTAAAATAAAAAATCAATTATGCTCTTAGGGGCAGATGGAGATTAAGCTGAATACAATGTACAGTTACTCTGTTGTGGAAGCAGGGGCCTTTATGTGCAATTAGTGGCATTTTGTTCTTAATCTTCCTCCTTAATACAGAAGGAGCCATTAAAAGAGCAAAAGCCATCCACAAGCCTTTTTCATAGTCAGCTTCAGAGAGACAATTCTAAGTGCATCATTTTCATCTTAGTACTGTAAAAAAAAAAATCTCTTAAAGTACTGATATGACCTTTAAATACTTTGCTGTGATTTGGGGGTGGTGCTGAGTGGGAGCTGGAAGGAGGGAGGGGAAGGTCAAATAGGTAATTGCACGATTAGGTTTTGTTGCACGGTGAGATGTTTGCCAGAGAAATTTTGGGTACAAATTGTGGATGGGCTTTCGGGCTGTTGTGGGAATGTACCAGGGCATTTTTGCCCACAGCTGACTGGCTCCTAAATCCTATTAGGTACCAAAACCATGGAAATGCCTGAGCTGGGTTTTGAGCCCTTCACTCAAGCAGGGCACTGAGGTAGCCAGACCAACTCAATATTGTGCAGACAATGATACAGAATTCACTCCACGTGCAGCAATGACGAGAAATGCAGATGTGATGCATAATTTACACTTTAATAAAACCTGAGCTCCTGGTCATCCTTGTCAGTCAGAGATTTCAGTCTTGTTCTGCCATTATGGATATTCATGTATGAAACAGGAGGGAAATAGAGAATTTACTTGTTTGACACCACAGAGCTTGGCATGAACACCCCTGTTAAGTGAAAGTTGTAACCACAGTGCTGCATCTGAGGTCTAAATCCATTTCTATTGTTGCAGCCTTTCCCTGGCACTGCATATCTGTGTGTGAGAGCTCAGCTTCTCCTGCCTCAGTTTCCTCAGCCTCCCTTCCCAACACCACCTTGTAGAGGCTAAAAACCAGGAGCTTTTCTGCCAAGGCAAAGCCTGTAAATACATGAAGTAAATAAAGAAGCTGTTGGTAAATGGTAGAAAGGAGCAAGTTTTTGATGTGAGTGTGGATCTCTCCTGTAGTGCCAGCACGATCAATAAGGCTCATAGCTATGAACCTCAGTGCTGTGATTTATTGGGTGTAACATGTGCTTCCTTCTCATTTACTGCTAAGGTGGGAGAGCCATTGTTTAGCACAGAGACCACGCTTTCTGGGCATTCCTGAGCTGCAGGCATGAGGTACTGGCTCAGATTTTCCAGTTAATATTAAAGCCAGTTATTGCCCCTCTGCTGAATAGCCACAACCCCTACACAGTGATTTCTAATGAACAGGCAATAAAAATAAATAAAAATGAGTAAATGAAGTGCTTTGGGCTATGGAGTTGGTGTGTGGGTCTCCACAAGGGGTTTGTGTCTGGGGCAGGGTGTGCAGGGCAGCTGCTGCTGGAGCCTGTGGGGTGCCTGGCCCTGAGACCTCCCATTTTAGGGGTGATGATCCCTTTTCCCTGGTATTCCTTGAGTTCCTGCAGGAGAATGGCTGCACCAAGGGACCTTTTACCTCTCCAGGGGCTGTTTTGCCTCTGCAATCACTGCACACAGGGCTGGTGCTGCCAAGAGGTGCAAAGCCTGTTGAGACCATAACCCAATGAATATTTCATGAATCCCAAGGCAGCAATTTCTTTGCTGTTCCCAGCACTCAAGAGGCAGGAGTTTTACTGTGAAGCATAAAGAGGAAGTTTAAATTTTGGACTAACTTCACTTATGCTAATCTCTTCTTTAGATCATGCCTTAAACACATTCCTTCAAAGCTCGGATACATCGCAAAAAAAAAAGATATCAGAGAAATTCAGCCTAAATATGATCTCCAGGAGATGGCACTGTGAAACAAGTCTTTCAGCATCCTAATGCCACCTCCCAGAGACCAACTTCTCTCTGAATTCAGACTGATGGATAAAAAGGAGACAAAGGTAGAAGTGAAAACCCTGGCCCAGGGGCTGTCATGAAATATAGGCCTGATGGTGTCTTTACCTCCTGTAAAGATTGTGAAAAGGGGGGGGTGAAAACTTGGAAGCTGAAGGCCACAGTTTGTTGAGAGGAGAGGGAAAATGCAGAGAAGGTTCACTGTGAAGCCAGGAGCAGTCCCAGGAGATGAGTATGGCAGAGGAACTAATAGCAACTGCATTTGACTGTGGTGATGTGGTGGTGCCTCAGGTGATGTCTCCTCTCTGACACCAAGCTCCTGTTAGACACTCTCCATCCTTCAGCTCACTCAGCCCAGGCACTGTTAACCAGCCCCAAATAATTCCCCAGTGTCAGCTGCACAGCCCTGCCCCTTTTCCAGTGCAGGGCAGCTTGGTGTCAGCATCCCAGAAGCAGGCAAACACCTCCAAAAGTGGAGATAACCACATTCTTTGCATTAAAAGGAAATCTGGCAAGGAAAACTTCTGCCCAGTCTCACAGTGTTTATTACAGGTGAAGCTCCAGAGCCTGAGCTTTGCCATTTTACCTGTAGAAAAGTTGGCTCAGACTCCCCCATTTCCTCTGTCTGCAAGGCTAATGCCATTTACTCATTTATGAACACAAATGTCATCTCAGCACCATGTTAAGGTTGTGGGATGCTTTGAGTCCTTCAAGCACCTACTTAAATTTGGGCTAGAAATGGATAACTGAATACACTACCACTTACAAATCCCATAATGTCCCCCAGAGCTTCCCAAACCAGGAGAAAAGAGAAAAATTAGGACAGTTAATGCCTGACATCTCTGTTTGTGCGTGTGCTTGTGCCTCCTTGTGTAGGGGATCTTTTAACATCTCCATCTATCCTCCAAAAACATGAACCTGCTGAAGGCAGCAGCCTGGAAAATGGGAAAATTTTTGTGTCTTAGTAATCTTATCTTGCAGATCAGGAACTGCTAATATCTGATCTAAAGTAATGGGACTGTCTGAATTGCACAGTTGGACAGTTTTCTTGTGTCCAGGTATGGAAAATTTGGAATGTGAACAGTTACATCCTTTGGGAGTGATCATCAGAGGCAGCAGCAGATGGATGTTCATTACAACTTGGGTATTGGTACTTAGGTAAATCTTTTTTTATCAGTGCTACTTTTATAAAAGTGATTTAGTTAAAAACAACAACAAAATTCAGATGTGAAACTTCTGTTCCCAACTTGAAATACAAGATCAAGTGTCATCACGTGTTGCCAACAAGTGTAGCACTAAGGAGCGTGGACAGCAGTGAAATTAATGGAGTTGCTTTAGATCAGTGGAAGATACATCCCTGAGTGTCACTGAATCCGAAACTGGAGCTGATCTCAGTGTGGGTTTCTGCCAGGGCTTAATTCCATTTTACATCTTGGGATACTACACTGGCACAATTCAGTATTTCTCAATGCACTTTCCTTTTTTTTCCCAATGATGCTCTCGAAGGTAGTGTTAAAATGAAATCTCTCAGCAATTCTTGCAGTTCATGTCCACTTAACCAATTTGTATTCTCAGCAATGAGGAAGATGCAAAGTCTTCTCTGCCAACGGGAGCTGTTAGAGTCATCTCCAGCTCAGACCTGATATAAACCTACGCCTTTTCATTCACATCTGAGAGCTTTGTTGTAGCAGCCACTTAGAAAAGTTCTAAAGGAATTCTGTTCCTCAGCTTTAATTACTATCATTATCTTTTTTTTCAAACCACCTCTTTGGACACCATCCACAGACCTAATTTAGATCACAAACTCTTAGAAGGCTTTCTTCCACATCTCTCCATACAGGGCCAATTGAACCATCAGTGCTTCAGAAATAGTCTCTTAATAAAACTAAACGAGGCCAGGACAGAGAAAATCAAGGTAAAGAGTGAAGAAGAAGCTCCAGAGAAGACAGTGGAACCAAAACTTCTGAGAAGATCTTTTAGGCTGAATGGAAATAAAGCACAAAGGCATTTGGTGATGAAGGAAAGGAGAGGGAGGAGCACCTGAAGTGCTGTGAGAGCCACTGTGGCTGTGTCTGTCCCTAAACTGGATGATGCCACCAACTTTAGATGAAGAGAGACTTCAGCCAGAGGAATCTCTGTAACCTGATTCAGAGCAGATTAAAAGGAGAGAGAACACAGATATGGTATTTGCAGAGCATCTTCCTTTCAAAAAGTATGTGGAAAATTTGAAATGTCACCTTGCTGAAAATGTCACTCACTTCCACAATCCTCTGGATAAACAGGACTTCAATGTTCTCCTGGCATCTAGTTGGGTTTTCAGTCTTATTTTGAAGTTCTGACAGTGCTCCTTTGCTGTTTTGAAATCTCATCCAGCCAAAAGCCTGAAAATAGGAACTGCCTGATTTGTATGTTTTCCAGGAAATCTGCTGGAACAGCAGAGGCTGAGCCCATGCCCGTGGCCTCTCGGAGTGTGAATGGCAAGAACACGGATTGTGGTAAAGAGACACTGTCTGCAATATTTGCTTTTTTTTTTTTTTTTCCCCTCAGTCTTCACTATCTTCTCAAATGTATTCCAGAATCAAAACATTTCTTCATCTTTATTCCACTCCTCACTTGTCTTTTTGCACAAAATCCATGAGAGGCTGGTGGAAGAGAAAGGGATTGGAGAGAGTGGAAGGGAAAGGGATTTGGGAGGTTCAGTGGTGAATCCCCAGTGAAAAGGGTGCTGGTGCTTGCAATGGGGCAGGGAAGAGCTGGGGTCACCCGTGGGAAATCAGCACTTCCCCAGGTGTGAGATCACCCTCCCTGCTCCTGCAAGAAGGGATGCTCACAAAATCCACCTGGAAACTTCAAACCTCGCCTTGGGAATGAGCAGAGAAAGGCAAGTGGAGACAGCACGTGTATCTGAGCACGAAGGGTGACAGAAATTTGGCAGCCCGGGCATGGGGATGGACACAGCAGCGTTTGGGTTAATTCCAAAGGAATTTATGGAAAGGACAAAGCCCAGGACTCGTTGCTGCCTCAAAACCGGGATGTCCCTTCCCTCTGCTCTCCTCCAGACCTGTTGAATGTGTGTGCCCTGCACCAACCCCCACCTCGGAGGATGCTCCAAAAGCATCCACCTGAATCCCCAATGGTGCCTGCAGGGAGACGGGAGCTGGGGCTCCAAAAATCCCATCAAAGATGCTTTCCGCAGTCCCTGAGCGGGGCTGCAAAGGAGGCGGGGGAGTGAAAACCCTGCAAAATTCACCCCCAGTCCCGCTGCTGAGCAAACCGGGGCAGGGGAAGCTCTGGGATCTGCGGGCGGTCGGAGCATCCTGAGAAATCCTGGCTGCAGAACGGGTTTTTTTCTCCCCATCCCTCCCACCCCCGGCGATTTTTCTGACTTCCCCGAGAGCGGGACCAGCCGGGCGGGGGGACACGGGCAGTGATGTCTGGTATGATTTTCCACCCTTGCAGCGGGGCTGATTTTCTCGAGAGGGGAGAAGAGAATATCTATGCAATCTGAAAAAATCCCGCAGTGTGGCTGTACGTGCGAACACCCCCGCACCGGCACAGCCGCGCACACCGGCGTGCAGCGCGATTCCGCCGTGAATCCCCCGCGCTCGCCAAAGAAAAGAAAAACCATCAAATACCCCGAAAGGAAAAAAAAAACCCAAACCACCCCATCCAATAACCTGAGGAGCAAAGGAGGGAAAGTTGTGCGTGTCCCTGCGCGCCGGGAGGGCGGAGGGTGCCCACCAGTTGATTTTACATCCTGCCTTGTGCCTTCGCCGGCTTTTTTTGATATATTTTATTTATTTTCTGCAACAGGGAATAAACAGGTAATGCCGGAGCCCAGCGAAGCGGAGGGAACGGGCGGGCTGAGGGATGCGCCGCATTTTTTTGCTTCCCCTCTTTTCCCCATCTCCCTCCCTGGAAGTTTCTTGGCGACACGAAACGAGGAGGAAAAGCGAAATAAAAGGTTGCGGGGAGCGGTGGGGTGGGCAAGCGGGGAGGCAGCGCTCCGCTGTTGAAGGCTTGGTATTTTATGGCATTTAACGCGCGGGCGGCCAGCCCGGGATGCCGCGGAGCGCTGCCCCGCGCCCAGGAGCGCGGCCGAACCGCGGCATCGCTTCCACGCGTGGATTTTCCATCCCTGCCCAAATCCCCGGCTCAAGGCGCGGGGGGTACCGCGGGCGCGCAGCCGGGGCGGTGTGGGTTGGGATGCTCGCGTGATT
>VWYN01029974.1:409373-433092 GCA_013400075.1 Hippolais icterina | reverse complement strand
TTTTTCTTTTTTTTTTTTTTTTTGAAAAGGGCTCTGACTGCTGCAAAGACAGAAGGCAGAACTGATTGCCCTGGACAATGGGAGTTTGGTTGATGAGGGACTTCTGAGTTGGGCTCTAAATTAACTCCCTGAAAACAGTGTTTTGTGTTTCCTGCTGGGTGACTTCTGTAGCTGGGCTGATTGGTCCCACTCAGGGGGTCTGAGTGATTAATTTGGTCCATGTGGTTGGTGTTTGGAGGTGATAAACATCACATGATGGGGGGGTTGGAACTCTGTGATCTTTAAGGTCCGTTCCATCCCACACCACCCTGTTCTGTGATTGTGCCTAACAAGATGAGGTGTCTCAGGATGATAAAGCAGCTCTGTGTCTTCAAGTTACCCATCTCAGAGGCTTCCTGGTTTCAGCTCCATTTCAAACACAGAGGTGGGAGAAGACAGAGGGTTGCACATGGTTGTTGCTGTGATTCTTCCTTGCAGTTCTATTTTCCTGTTATGAAGGGCATCAATGACATTGCCCCAGTCTTCTTCATGGGAAGAAGATTCTCAGCTCTGGTTCAACTGAGAGCTTTAGAAGATGCCCAAATTTACATACTCCATATTTCCAAGTAGTTGGTGTATGTTGAGTACTTAGCATAGGTAGAAGTGCTTTACCAAAGTGGAGGGCAGCATCATGGAAATTGCCTGTTGGGTCATGAAGAAGGTGACAGACACCTGTTAGGGGACAGAACAGCTGGAAACAGGAAAGATGTGGTGACCTCCATCTCCTTGGGACACATGCTTTGTGGGGTGCTGAAGGCAGAGATGTCCAGGGTTCACAGGGGTAGTGGCAGGAGTACAAGTGGGGCAGCAGTGCCTCCTTGCCCCTGCTAATAAAACCTCCAGCTCACTCAGGAGAAGGAAAACTGCATGAAAAAGTGCTTTAATTTTTGAGGTTTGATCTAATAGTTGGAGAAGTTTGTGGCAGGTTTTGGCTTGAAGTCCATCTCTCGGTCCTTAGGTTTTATTTACACACAGGACAGCTAAGAGGGTGATGTGTACCTAAGCCTGTCATCTCTCTCTTTTTTTTTTTTTTCTTAATACTGATGGGCTTTTTTGCTGTAAACGAGTTAAGAGTCTCTAATTAGGTTTATTTTACTTTCTGTTATCTTATCTTACTACCATTTATCTCTGTGTTTATCCCGGACTCAGGAGTGTGCCAGGTAGGGAGGATGAGAAGATTGCTTTGTGGAACAGGTTTGTCTCTGTTGGCATCTAAAGTGTGAAGCTTTTGGCACCAGTGCAAGAAGAGAGGAGAGCAAGGACCAGCTGAGTTACAGGGGCTGCCACCACCTTGCACAATCCCTTCTCCACCATGTGTCTTCAGAGAAGTTTAGTTCCTGTCCTTCTCTGACTTTGAGATAGACAATCCAGACCATCCCTGCTCTGGTGGTTCCCTAATTTCCTGGTTTTACGTGTTTTCCCTTCAGGCTTACTCATTTATTTTCTGCTGCTGCACAGATGTTGACTTCAAGAGCAGAAAGATGAGCCCTGTTGAGTGGCTGGAAGGGGTCTTGGACTGACCATCCCTTACCCCAGGGCAGGGTTAACTCTACCAAGATCAGTTTCTGGACAGATTAGCATCCTGACTCCTCCAAAAAGCAGAGCTCTGTGCCCTTCCCAGAGTGTATCCTGCTTCTTCACCAGATTCATTATAAGTGATTTCTTCTCCTGCCCAAGTCATGTCCCCTCCCTGCAGTTTAAACCAAGCTGCCTTCTTCAATCCACCAAGAACATGGAAAACAGATTATATCCTTTTACCCATTCAGCTGTTTTTTATGTATTTGAATATTGTGAACATTCCTGATTCTCCAGAGTACGTGGGATCTTTTTCTTCCACCCCAGAGTACAACACAGAGCTGTTCAAAGCAGTAAATTTCCCTTATTAAAATCCTGTGGGGTCTTCAGTATGAAAGAGAAATTGTCAGTTGATATAAGTGAAAACATTTGGTGAGGGAAGCTCTCAAATAAATAATAAAAAAGCCCTTGCAGGAATTTGGAAGAAAAGTTTCCTTAAAAGGTTTCCAACTGGTACTTTGTCTGAGAGGAGAGACAGGCCCTTTTTCTAGGAGGTGAAACTGTTTCTTGATGTGTTCAATAGCCCTTTTGAATGAGTTTCCACTGCATTGTGCAGATGCTCAGGGATGTAAATATTGTGGCAGGCTGCCACTAGCTGTGCATCCTGGATAGAGACCCACAGGGATGAGATCCCTTTCATCCTGCCCCATGAACAGGACCAGTACCACATGGCATCCCTTCACCTGATCTGCTGGGAGGTGTCCCTGCCCATGGCTCCAGGGTTGGAATCAGATGATCTTTATGGCCTCCTCCAACCATTCTGTGACTGATTCAGCTTGTCTACTGGGGAATTTGGATATTTAAAGTTAGCAGGTGCTGTGCAAGAACAGGAACCCCCTGAGGGGTTGTTCATCTCATCTGAATTTCAGGTGTCTGACTTGGACCACTTAGGATGCGATCCTGACTTGGATCCTTTGGATGTGATTTTTCTTGGCTTGGTTTAGGCTGGATATTTGGAATAAATTCACCCCCAGAGGGTGGCTGGGCACTGGAACAGGCTCCCCAGGGAACTGGTCACAGCACCAAGCCTGGCAGAGACCATGAAGTGTTTGGACAACACTCTGAGGCACATGGTGGGATTGTTGTGTAGGGCCAGGAGTTGGACTTTGATGATTCTGGTGGGTCCTTTCCATCTCAGGACATTCTGTGATTCTCTGACCCTGCAGCCTTGCTGTCACTCTCAAGTGTCACTGTGCTACAAGGTGGGACCATCTCCAGTCAGCATCTGTTGCTGGATTTTGGAGGGGCTAGAATCAGTCCCAGATCACTGGGAAAGCAGTGGAATTTATTTCTCCACCCTTCAGGACTCAGCATTACATTGGCACACCTGGTTCACTATTCAGGCAAGAGGTTTCAAGGATTCAGGACCTTTTTTGTCTTCCTTGTGCCAATCCTGATTAACCAAGCGTGCAGTGGGAGGGAGAAAGTAAGTTTTTCAGGAGTAGCTTTAAGGAAGAGCCCTAGGGGTGCTGGATTTGTGTGTGAGTAAGGGACCTCTCCCTACAGAGAATTACTCCAGAGGAAGGAAAACCAGGATGGAGCTGACAGGAGATGAGAAATGCAAAATGGTGTGAGGAAGCTGAGGTTGTGCTTGTACAAAGAGCCAATATTGATACAGATGACAAGGCAGCACGTTGGAGATAAAGGCAGGGCTGAGACTGACAGCCGTGGGAAGAAGGAAATAAAAGAGATTCTTTATTATATTGCCTGGCTTTTCCTGCCTGTGAGTTAAGAGCCTGGATCTGAATTAAATACCAAGGGAATGGGAGCTGCGTGGGGGGAAGAATCGGATCAGTCTGAAGCACCACTGTGCAGAAACAATGAGCAAGGGATCTGAAACGAGGGAATTTCCCCCCCTCCCTGCTCTTTCAAATGCATTTCCTAGAATTTTCCTTTGTGCTCCTGCCTGGTGTAATGTCACCTTGAGCCTCTTTTGGTGCTGTTTCCCATCACCTTGTTCCCAGGCTGGCAGTGTGGCTTGTGGTTCTGGATTTGGTTTCCAGTGGGTTTCACACTGGCAGAGGAATTGGAGTACAGTGATGTGTGCTGCTTGTGTAATGTTGATGATTGCAGGCCAGCCTGAGTGCTACTGTTAACAGTATGGCTGGGGACTGTGTTTGAAGTGTTAATTAGCAGCAATTAATAAGAAGCAAAAAATTAATACCCTGTGTCAGCTTTCTTTGCTAGTTAGTTATATCAACACTAAAGCTCAGAGCTATTTTGAAGCTGGTGTTTGCATAAGAGTTTGGTCTTGTTGCCACATGGTGTTAGGAAAATACTGAGGTGCTCTCCTACCATAACTGGTAAACTTATTATTCCCAAAATAAGCCAAGTAATGGCCTCTAATAGATCCATAGATGCTCTTGATGTGATGTTTCAGAACCAGTAAGTTGTCCATAGCTTAAGCAAAAAATCCATTAAAATAGAGTTTGAAACCCCAAAAATGGTGGTGATGTTGCTAAATGTGCCTCAGAGATTCTGTGTTTCCCCCTTTTAATTGAAGAGGGCTCAAAACCAGTCCCAGATGGGTCCCAGTTGTGTTGCTGACACTTTGGGCAGGTTCCTGCCTGTTTGCCTATCCACTTTCCATTTCTGATGGGAAATTCCATGATCCAGGGGGTTGAGTCCCTCTCATGGGTCTGGTGGCAGATTTGGGGCTTGGCTGTGTAAAAAAAGAGCAAATACTGTTGTTATCTGGTTGGCCACCATCAGCTTTTTATCAGCTCATAACTTTGTTTTATCGTCATCATCATAGAGGCATCACAAGATTTAACTACAATACCAAGAGGATTATGTTTCTTCATTGTATTTATATTGTTACCCCTGAGCTCTCCTTTAAGATGATGGATTTGTTGTGTTTAAATTGATCTCTCTGTTTTCTCTCTATTCTTTGAATTTTTTGGTAGACCCAGGTTATCTTCCATCCTTGTCTGGTCCCTTGAAAAATTAAAACAGCCACATTCCCCCCAAGGTTTAGCTTCAGCTGGCATCTCCCCTCCTCTCACATTTAACAAACCTGATGTAAAGTCCTGATACTTAGCTAATTTATTATTAATGGTATTTATGGAAGTGTTCTCTACCAAAGGAGAAGTAGGGTTTTTTTGACTTTCAGTAAACTGATTGCTTCTAGTTTCATGGTTAATTGAAACTTAATATACACTGGGGATGAGTGATGTGTGTGTTCTGAGGTTAGCTGCACTCGGAATACTCGGAGTCTATAATACACTTAATTCATTAGCAAGTTTGATGTCAACAAAGAATAAAGATGAAGTGCTGTAGTGGCAGTGGGAAAAGGGTCACATTTGTGGAATACTTAAAGTCTGCAGAGCACTTTGTGAAGAGACCAGCAACCATATTACTCTGAGCTGGTTTATGATCTTCATTTTTAAAAATACTTTTTTTTTTCTTTTGTTAGCAGGTTCCTTTAGGCTAGGGAACAAAAATTTCTAACTTTGCCTGAACAGCTTTCAGTGGGGGTTTGAATCACCTGCCTTGGTAATTTGCATCCACCAGTGACTTTTTTATGAAACACCTGTGGTTTTTGCAGGTTTTAATTGCAGCTGTGGTTGCTCCAGCAGGCAGTCCTACCCCACAGTCCAGCTAATGGATATCAGACACTTGGCATGCTCCTCATCTTTTTCAGTTCTCATATAACTGCTCACACACGTCCATTTCTTCTTTTAAATTGCCATAGGAGCAGCCTTAAAATCTGGGAGTGAGAAATCCACGGCAGAACACTCTCCTCCTTTCTGTTTTATAACCATCATATCTAGTCTTCTAGAATATGCCTCCAGAGTAGTAAAAATTGAAAAAATCCCATATATTTTTACAGTCTTATTACATCCTGCTTTGCCTGGCCTCTGGCAGTAAACTTCTTTCTTACTTTTAGTCACACATTTTACAGAGCATTTGGCACTGGTGCTGCCAGCACATCCTCTCTGTCATGCAGGATTTGGAGGCTCCTCTAATAAGCAGGACCAGTCCTCCCCATCAGATATTCTGGGCACACACCTTCCCTACTGCCTGCCTTTGCTTTAGCATATCTTGTGTGAATAGCTGGTTCCCTCTGTGCCCATAACCCCAGCACTTGGTTTCTCTTTTTCAGTCGTCTTTTGACACCTTGTAATTCATCAGCATCTCAGAGTTTTGCTGAAAAGCTCACTTTGGAGTTCTTTTTAATCTACTCCTAAAGGTGTATCTCAGGGTATTGCTTGTCTGTTGGCTTAGTGTGGCTGGAAATAGAGTTCCCATTTAGTCTGGTGTCTGACTGATGCAAGATCTGGGTGCCCTTCCTCATATCATTTTTCATTTCTGTGTGGTTTTATTCCACTTTGAATTTAATATGGTCACTCCTTCTAGAAGAAACTCCTCTGCTAACACAACCCAATTGAAAATCAGTTAGTATTTGCATGTTAAAGCTGGTACAGTTACTTTAGGTCAGTCCCCATTCAATAAACACTGGCAGCCAGCACTATTTCATGGGGATATCTGCATTTTGCAGGCTCAGTTTTATTTTCTAGAGTTTTTCAGGTCTCTCTCTCATGAATATTTTTGCTTCAGTGTTTCCTCTGTTTTCTTATCACAGATCTCCCCCTTTGGAAGTTTGAATATTTATGGAGTGAGATACATCTCACACGGTGTTAGCCATCAAAAAGCTGGAAATCAAGGGCTGGAAGATGGTGGAGATGGGTTTTTTTAGCATGGGTTGTGTTGCCTTGTGGGGCTCATCCTTCTCTGTTGGTGGCATCGGGAGCTGGAGGGAATTTTGAGATGTGAGGCCCCTGGATGCTGTTTGTTACCTTATTCTCTGTTGTGACTGTTTTTGCTGTTGCTCTTATTATTGCCACTAAGGTCCTTTGTTGTGGTTTTCATCCAACCCCCAGCTTCAGGCTGGAGACAAGAGCAAGATGGAAGGGTCACCATCAGAGAGTCATGGAATGTTTAGTCTGGAGAGGATGTCTAAGATCTTTCATTCCAGCTGCATCAAGATGGGATGACAGGAAAGCGATCGGGAAAAGCTGGGGGAATGGGTTGTTGTAGAATGGGTTGTAGATAGAACAAATCACTCATTGCTTGTTTTGTTTTCCTTTTAGCTTGTCCTGGTTGCTGCAGGATGAATTAGAAAGGCAAAGCCTCTTCCTCTGAGCCATGGAGACGAGGGCATCCTTCATTGCCAGCATGAGAGAGACCCAGCCCCTGTCCCCAGAGAAGGATCCCAGCCCGGCCAATGGTGATGGGGAGCAGTTTGATTCAGGTGAGTTCCCCTTCTCCCCCACAAGTCCTTGTCACTGCTGCAGCTCCTCACAGGGAGAGCTGGGAGCCAGGGAGGCTTTGGGAATGGTTGTACAGCTCCAAAGCCTTTTTTTGAGTCTTATGGATTGGACTGTGTCCCGTGATTGATGGGACATAAGAGCTTTTCTTCTTCTGGACCTCATCTGCAGCATTTATCAGTTATTCGAAATTTAAACAACTGGCCATGGAAAACCTTTCCTAAGACATCATATTGTGTTCTCTCAGCTTCCCCACCATTTTTTATTCTGTTGGAAGTTTTGTGGTTGAGACATAACAAACATTCAGAAATTTACAGTATTTCTCCTTTGTTTTGACCTTCAACCCTGGTTTCCTTCACTATTTTTTGGACATAATCAGGTGAGGGGGCTTCACAAACACTGAGGAGAGGAGAGCTGGTCACATCTTGTCCTTGTGCTCATGACTGGATGCTTTGTAATGCTCTGGGATGGGCTCCTGAAGGTGTGAGGATTTGCTGTGCTAAATTTGGGTGTTCTATGGTAAATGCAGAGAAGTAGACACTACCTTCTGGTGATTTTTGCTGGAATCAGGTGCTTTAACTTCTCATATCCAGCCTTAGCAGAAGGAGACTGTGTCATATGATGAAAAAGTACATGATGGCTAGACCTAACCTACTTTCTTTCTGAAGCCAAGCTTTTCCCTGCTTCTCCCTCAGCACATCAGAAATTTGACCACTCAGCCTTCAGTTTCCTCACTTCTTGCAGCAGCTCAGTGATTTTCCTGTTTCCTTGGACACCAGATCCTTGAATTTCCAGAGTGGACACATCTGGGCTGATCTAGTCACCACTGGTTCTATTTTTATCTGTGGTAGAGAGATGGGAGCCTTTCAGATGAGATTCAGTTGGCAACCACAGACATTTTTTTGGGAATGATAAGAACTGGCCTGCCATGCCTAAATTTCAGTGGGGATAAGGATTTTGATGGCTCTGCCAAGGCTGTGCCAGAGGTTTGTGGTTGCTCAGGTGTATCTCCCTCTCCCCACTCCTGTTGTGGGAGCATTCCAGTTCACTCAGAAAATCATGTATGTGTATCTAGGTACTATAAATAAGATGTGTAAGCAATTTGCCTTAAATACTTTCTCCTACAGTGAAGCCTGGGAAAAAAAGAAAATCTGTGTTTCTGGAGCCACAGAGTTTGGGTCTTTTATCCCTTTTCTTTTCCATGGCTGAACATCCCAGGGGGCTGTTAACAGCTGGAACAGTTGCATTTTTATAGTGTCAATGCACGAGCACTTTAAAGCCATTGAGAGGCTTGCAGATAATGACTTGTTGATTTTATTTGCCATCCTGGGCTTGTTTATACATCACCGTATTGTAAACCAGCCAGCCTTGACTCTTTCATTAAGAAAAAGCTCTGGACCTAAGTACCAATAATTGGAAAGGGAGCTGGTATGTAAAATAGGTTTAATGCCAGATTTATCACCTCTCAGGGTGTCCTGTGCTCCTCAGCAGTTGGGTTTTTGTGATGGATGAGGAGATTTGTGTTCAGCCCTGTTGCAGGTGTGGCTGGTATTGGGCCCTTTGGGCTGGTCTCATCCCTGTGCCACTCTGGGTCTGCTCTGGATGCTTCCCTGCCAGAATTCCAGCAGGGAACAAAGTCCATTAAAAAACCATTTGGAAAACATACAGTCCCTTCAGAATTCGTTGTGGTGAAATGAAGCAAAATAAAGCACTGATGCTGTGATGAATGAGTACTCTGACATTATTTTTACAGACCTTGTAAAAGTAATTTCCTGATAAAGTCTGCAGATAAAACATGGTAGAGGAGCCAGGCTGGTGATGTGTCAGAGAGGAATGAGCTGACAGGGAGGGAAGGCTGCAGCTCTCACTCTGCCTTGCCTCCAGGCCTTGAAGCCTCTTTATTTGGGTTTAGAAAGGAGAGATCTGGATGGTGTTTTGTTAAACAGGTGCTGTTGTGAGTTTTGCTGGGCAGCATGTGAAAGAACCTGCCAGTCAGAGAGTTTCTTTTGCTGGCCCGTGGCAGAGCAGGTCAGGGTTAATAAGGTTGTGAAGGACTTGATGCATCCATAACTAGCATCTATTTATATTTGTTAAAAAGCTTTTTCCAAATTCTGGAGAAGACTCTGACCCCCCCCCAGGAGACATTGCTTCTTGCAAGGGCTGGAGGTTATGCACTGAACTGACTGAAAACCTCTGCTCCTGCTGCTCTGTGGAATGAATCTTTCCCAAAAGACTGCTGAGGAAAGCTGGAGAAAAGGAGACACGTGCTGAAGGAGAGACTTACCTTGACTCACACAGGAGATCAGAGCAAAAACAGGAATAAAAACTGAGAGTACACAGAGAGCATCCTGGGCTGAGGGAAAGGGCTCGTGCTCTGAAATGGAAGTGCCTGAGCAGGAGAGAAGAGAGCCCAGGGCTGACCTGGAAGCCATAGAATCACAGAATTATTTACTTTGGAACAGACCTCTAAGAGCTTTGAGTCCAGCCATTCCCCCAGCACTGCCAAGGCCACACACTAAGCCATGTCCCCATGTGCCACATCTGTGTGTCTTTTAAATCCCCCCCAGGGATGGTGACTCCAGCACTGCCCTGGGCAGCCTGTTCCAAGTGTCCTGTCCATGTCCTGAGGTGGAGATACCCTTGGGATTGTTGGAATAGCCCATCCCAACCCCACAGACACAGGTGGATGCAGGAGGCAGAGGGGATGATGCACTTTAAGCTTTTCACATCAGGTGCTTCTGACTTTTGGTGGGATGGGGATTGGTGTGCTCAGGGTAAAATGTTGCTTAAGCAGTTTTAAGCCTGGAATGGATAATCATATCTGCCCATCTACTGATGGACTAACATACTTGGGTTTAGAGGCTCAGCCTTTGAAATCTCTGCACACAGCTCTTCTCTGTAACATTAACTCTGCAGGGTTGCAGGCATGAAGGCTGAAAAATATCCCTGTTCATCTAAATTGCCTGCCTGCATGATACAGAATTTTTCCACCGAGCTCCTACCTTGTGGTTGTGGCTTATCATTCAGTCAAGGTTGAACAAACCCCTCATTCTGGGTCAGATACCTCAAGTAGAGCCAGCTTCTGTGCCTGAAGGTTTCTGCAGTGATTGCAAAAAATCAAAACAAAGCCCCTTCTTTATTCTGCGATGCATTTCTCTATATTTGGATTGTAATCATGGAATTGGGTTATTTCTTGCTGAGTTGAAGAGTCATCTGGTAGCCTCTTTGTCACTGGAATAAATGTTGATTTGCATCTCCATATTTAAGAGGATGATTTGAGTTTAGGGCAAGGAGTCAGACTTGATGCAGCAGCGTGCAAGTGTTTAACAGTGTTGACAGCTCAGCTTTGAACTCCCAGACACATCTTTACCCTCCACCAGCTCTGTCTCAAAACCTCTCTTCTGATCCCCTTTTTTCCCCCCTCACGTACGTAGGTCTGGTGCCACAGGCAGCAAATAAAAACTGTGTCTTCCCCTTTTAATAATGAGAGATTCCCTTTGCACAACATAATTTTCTCTGGTCCTGGAAACTGGAGACCTGTAGCAATAATTGCAATAAATTAACCCTGCCTTTTTCTTCATAAAACTGTCTGGGGAGGGTTCTTAATTCAGTTTGTCATGAGTCACTTTAATTACATCATGACCACACTGATGAATGTTTGGGCAGGTAAAGGGTCTCGCAGAGTTTGCCTGATAAATGCTTATTGCAAAGAGCTCATTGCTAGACTGTAAATATTTTTGCTCTGGGGATGAAACTGGGCTTGCAAGATTGCTTGGGAACAAAATGAAAACAATCAGATTTGGCTGATTTTCTGTAAGTGAAAGAAGATTTATTTTTAATTATTGCTGTGCGCGTTTCAGGGATGGTTTGGGGCTTTGGCTGTGCCTCAGTGTGGTAATAAAGGAAGAAAAGAAAGAGTGGTCACATCCAGCCCTTGCTGTGGGGAGGGATTGTGTGGGGCAGTACTGTGGATGGGGGAGAGAGGATACAGAGCCCCAAATCTGAAGGCAGTAGGGGTTCAGTGAGGTGTGCTTGGGGTTTTGGGGAAAGCAGCTGTAGCCTTGAGGGAAGAGGGAGGCATGGGGGGTCTATCTGAGATTTATGGGTGCAGTGATGCTGAGGAAGAAGAAGGGTGGTGGGAGTGAAAATGGGTCTCACTCACCCCAGGGTTTGGGGTGTTTGGTCTTTACATGGCTGAGCCAACAGAAACATCTTCTAATTTATCACTGGGGCACTGCAGTAATTTACAGTGCTGGGGGAGCCACTTTGAGGGCACAAGGACATTGCACCTCGGTGACAGTGGGCAGGCAGCCACCTCCCTCGCAGCCAGGGAGTCGTCAAATGCAAAATAAGAGAGCACAAGTGCCTTTTGCAGTGTATGACAGTTTTGTGCCCCCACTGCCATGGAAGCAGAGTCATTTCTGGTCTCAGTGTTGGCTGCTAAAGCCCCAGAGTCTGCTGAAAGCATGGTAAGAGCTGGTCAAAACACAGATCCTTAAAGCAAGTTTTCTGTTTTCCCTTCTGTTGATGTTTATACTGGTTGCTATTCTCACCCTGAACTCTTTGACACAACTTTTGCCTTCTTTGGCTGTGTTTTAGGCTGCTTTTCTTTCTCTCTTTTTTTTTTTTTTTTAATTTTTTTTTGTCTTTTGAACAGATGAGGGCTCCAGCATTGAGGACACAGACTTCAACTGGGACGAGTTCCTGGAGGAAACAGGAGCCAGTGCTGCTCCCCACACCTCCTTCAAACATGTACGTGTTTCCTCTGAGCCTTGTGGGTGTTGTACACGTTCCTCCTTCTGCTTTTCAGAGGCTCCCTGGAGAGCTGTGGAGGAGTCTTACCATTTTGGGGAGAAATTGTCCCTCCACACAAGTGACAGCCTGAGTGGGAATAGCCCCCCAGCCATGTTAGGTGACCTTGGTGTGTTTGCAGCCACAGACTGGAGTTCTGTTTCTGTGCCACTCCCTTATCCTCTGCCTTTACATCAAATTTTCCATTGTTGAGGGCTTGTGTTGCTCTCCTTTTGCTTCCAATGCACTCATTTCTTTTCTCTTCACCTATTTTCCCCTCTACATTCACTGTTGTCCATGCCAGCCTGTGGAGACAAATCTCCCAAGAGTGTCTTATTTCCCCAAAGCTCCTTTTAATGCCTGATTTACTGACGGGCAGAGTCAGCACTGGAGTTCAGTGTGGCTCATAGGGAACCATCTCTCAGCCTGGAGATGCTGTCTCAGAAGTGTGGGAAGCAGGGACTGGGGCAGGTGGTGCTTTTCCAGGGTGAACATGGAGCATGCAGACAGCTGTGGTAGTGACAGGTCTGTGCTCTGCTCTGTGTTAGCACAAGCAGCATTTGAAGGCACCTCTGGAGGTCACCTGGTCAAACCACCTTTGTCTCCAGGTAATTTTCTGACTTGTTTTGTGTGGCTAAAGGAGCTGCAGGGATGAAAAACCTCTCTTTTTATCTAGATCTGAAAAATCAGTACAGTCCTCCATTCCCTATTTTGCTTTCATTTTAACAACAGTTAACTCAGAGTATAGCAAGGTGAAGAACCATAATTCTCTTACACTGGAGATTTGCAGTGCAGTGCTTATTGTGGAGTTTATTCTTGATCCAGCAGCTGTTTGGAGAGAGCATCTTGTCACAGATTTCTGCTCCAGGCTTAAAGTAGAAAGTTTTGTGCTTCATGAAGCCCTTTGGGATGTCTTCAGTTGCGTGGAGATGTCCAGCTGATCCTGCTGACTGCAGTGTCTCACAGCACCTCAGTCTTGGGAATATCAGTGTGGGACAGATTGCTGGGAACAGTCCTTGGTGACTGCTTCACCATCTGAAACTTCATCCTCAAAATCTGGCCAAAAATCTGAAAGCTGTATTTATCTGTCTGATTCTACTCTTGATGTGATTTCCAGTCACAAGTCTCTTGGCTTCCAGAGTACCTTGTTGGTGTTATGGTGAGCACAGGGAGAAAACCAACAAATAAATCACTCTCTGGAGGCGTCAGGCTCAGGTGCTTTGAGCTGCAGTTGCCAGTCTGTACTGCCAGGAGATCCAGTTTGTACTGGGACATGGGCCAGTCTGGATTATTTATGAGGACTCTGAGTGTTGCTGAGATCCTGTGTTAGCAGTAAGTAAAGCAGTGCATGTCACAGGGCACCTGCAGTGTTAGACCATCCCCAAAGGTCTCTCTTCAGTTGTTCTGTGACTCTGGGCATTGATTCTGCTGGAAGTGCCCACACAAGGAAAGGCACATGGAGTGCAAATGATAAATGGGTTTGGCTGGGCAGCCCTCGGGTCAGAAGCTGGAGTTGGATGAGTGAGGGATTACTGCTGATGGGCCAGAGGAGTGTTTTCTCAGCAGCTTGGCATCCCCATGCCTGTGAAATCCTCAGCTGAACAAGGAAACCATGTATTTATCTTTGTGAGTAAAAGAGTCATTTTAAACTGTCATCTCAACTGGAAGTCAATCAGGTTTACCTAGATTTATAATCCCTCTGGATTCAGTAGCTGATAAGGTTCTAAGAAACCTGTAACAACCTGTCCTTAAACATCTCCTAAGCAGTGACAGGTTACATTTTGGATGGTTTTGTGAAGACAAGGCTGGAACCTGACCAGTGCACTGGCATGTATCTCTTTATCAACAACAGCTAGAAGCATCCCTGTGGTCCTTGGAACACAGGTTATGCTTCAGCAGGTCCAGGTGTTCATCAGCAGTGTCCCAAAAGAGATGCACTGGCATCTCCAGAGTCCTAAGGCAAGTTACAGGTGGCCTGTCGCTGCTGAGATAAATGGAAGTGACATCTCCATCAGATGGCAGGACAGTGACCCAGACAATTTACTTCTTTCAGTGACAGGTCATAGCTCATTTTCCAGGGTGCTGGCAGGAGGAATTGGTTGAGGCTTGAGTTGCTGAGGATGGGTGCAGTGGAAATTCTCTCTTTGGCTTGCCTGGTACAGCATTCAGCCCTTGATGTTTGTCAAGCCTGTAGAGGTGCTTCAGTGTTGTTATATAACTAACTCTTGTAGTTGGGCTTAACTCCTAGAGGTGCTTCATACCTGCCTTTTTGTGTCCTGTGATTTGCCTGATGTAGCTGTGCAGTGGGAAATGAAATTTCATTTGTGCTATGCTGACTGTATCTGAGGCATTAGTGACATTTAGGGAATTGAAGATGAGTGCCAGTCCTCTCTTGGATGTAGTACAGCTGAAGTACTCCTGCACTTTGAAATCTTGCACAGTGGGATATGAGCCAGTGAAGCAGGAATGGGACTGCCCAGACAGATGGAGAAGGAGGTGGTTGGATGAAGAAACACAATCAGCTCATGTCCTATCCCAGGGCTGCTCTTCAGGGGAAGAGGAGAGGGAGGGTCTCTCTGCAAAGCACAAAAAGTGACACTGTGCCTTTCTCATTTTGCAAGGTTGAAATCAGCCTCCAAAGCAGCTTCCAGCCAGGGATGAAATTGGAAGTGGCCAACAAGAGCAACCCAGACACGTATTGGGTGGCTACGATCATCACCACCTGTGGGCAGCTCCTGCTGCTCCGTTACTGCGGCTACGGGGACGACCGCAGGGCAGACTTCTGGTGTGACGTGATGACAGCAGACCTGCACCCCGTGGGCTGGTGCACGCAGAACAACAAGGTCCTGATGCCTCCAGATGGTGAGTTCTGCCTGGTTGGTTAGGGTCGTGCTCTGGTGTTGGGCTGTGGGTTCACCTCCAGATTTCTGGTTGGTCTGGGATGGGTAGTCTAGGTCCTCAGGTTGGTTAGAGTCGTGCTCTGGTGTTGGGCTGTGGGTTCACCTCCAGATTTCTGGTTGGTCTGAGATGGGTACTCCACGTCCTCAAGTGGTGCTGGGTGATGTGGGCAGGGTTGTGTTCCCACAAACAAGATTCAGTTTGCCAGTCAGCCTCCAGCAAAGGCGTTTTTGCCCTAGTTGGTAACAACAGAAGGCGCTTCCATAGGGAGATGTCTTCTTAGTGCTGAACTGTAATGCTGTGATTTTCACTTTGGGGAGAAAACTGTCCTGTTCTTGTAGAAAGGAGGGGTGAAATTCAAGAGCGAGAACAAACTAAAATAAGCAAGATCAGTTTGGGTGTGACCAGAATCAGAAGCTGACTTTACACTCGAAAGTAGTTTGCCCTGAAAATGTAAAACCTTCCACTGCCAGACTCTGGCAGCTTTTAATTCCAGTGGTAGATCCACGTGATTAAAAATAGCAGAATTTGGTCATTATTTTATTTAGGGCCTGTCCTGATTGGCAGCTCTTGGGTGCACAAAAGCTGAATGGAAGTGTTGTAGGTTCCTGAGTGGAGCTCCATATGGAGCAGTTTGTTAATAATACAATTTGATCCCCAGTGTATAAGAACATATATATATACACACACACATAAAGGCTGTGTGCATCAACAGAGCAGCTGTGGTGTATCCTTGCTACTACATTGCTCCAAGCAGAGGCATATTGTCAGTGTTGCTCCTAAGTATTCCTGCCATATATCCCATTTATTCTGGATCAAGGGAAGAGGAGATGAGTATTCAGCCTCCAGCTTGTGCATACATTTAAGGAAAGTCTCATTTAAGGGTTCTACTGCTGAACTTACTCATTCCCTTTCTGCTACGTGTGGCCACTGAAAGCAGTGCATGTGCCAGGTGTGTGCCATGAGGGAATTCTCCTGGAGGAAGTGTTCCCTGACATCCCCCTGAAGTGAGCTGTAGACACAGTCTTTGAATCAAAGCTGACATTGCTGCCTTGCAAATGCCCAACTGTGAGCTAAACTTACCTTTTCGTTCTGGTCTGTGTGTTTTGAATAAACACAAGATTGATAGCTTAAAAAAAAAAAAAGAAGTCTTGAGGATAAATACAGCTGAGAAATCTCTTGGCTTAGTACCAGTAAATCAAGCTGATGTGAGAGGGGTGAGGTATTTTATTTTATTGGCCTCTTAAACTGCATTTTATTATGTGGATTACAATCAGTGTTACCAGAAAGGTGTGTAGTGTTACAGACTAAATCTCAAATGTGAGGGTCAGGGGGGTAAGAGAACTTACTGAATGTCATAATAGAAAATAACAATTCCCTTATAACCTGAGGCAACTGCTTTTCATGGATCTGTTGGAGTTTGCCCTTTGGGTCATGGCCACTCTGTGTGAATTGCCTTGCTTGAGTGACTGCAAGTGTGCAGTGTGCCCTACATCCTTTCTCTGGTGGGTGATGAAACTGTACACCAGGGTGCTGAATGTGGGCAGCTGCCCTGTTAGTTTGGGGGTTTGTTTTTCAGTGAATAAACTTTGCTAAATNTAGTTTGGGGGTTTGTTTTGTTTGCTTATTTTCCCCTTCCCACTCCCCTTTTCAATGAATAAACTTTGCCAAATATGTCACAGTATAATTTTCAAAAAGAATAAATTAAATGCATGGGTTGTTATTTCAAAAGGTACTTAAGCATTTTAGAGCTTGGCTCATACTTTGGAGTGAGGCATCTAAAATGCCCAAGAGGATCTGAGCCTTCAGGATTTACAGAATCAGAGGACCTGTGCAACTGGTAAAAGAGAAACTCAATGAACTCTGTGGAGATCTTTTTNGATTTACAGAATCAGAGGACCTGTGCACTGGTAAAAGAGAAACTGATGTTCTTGATGAACTGTAGAGATCTTTTAAAACCTCTTTAGCATTGCACTGCATTTTGTTGTCAAACCTTTGGGAGGAACAAAAACCAGCTTTAAATTGCGTGGACCCAGTTCTGAAGGCATCAGTCCTGCACATCTTGGTTACAGTGAGTGTATCTCTTGGTTAGACCATGCAAACAGCATGGCTGGGGCTGGCTGTCTGTCATTAGGCTGTGATTTTAATCAGGAGCTGAAGGCTTTGGTTAAAAAGCAGAGTTGCCAAAATGGACTTGTTTAACAGCCAGAATGACAGCCCTGGGACACTGCTTTGTTTCTGCTTACGAGTCAGGTTGGACTGATCGGTGCTCATCTCGTAAATGTGATGCCAGACAAGAATGGCAGAGTGATGGGACAAAGAATTTCATTAGATGGGAGAGAGATGCAACAAAATGGGCTGGTTCAGTTCAGCAGATCAATAGAACTTGATTTAAAGTCCGACACAGACAGAGCTTTTAAGAGGCAGCTGCCAAATAATTGTAGTTTATGATCCACATCGAAGGAAGTTGATTAATTTACAGACTGCTGCGCTGTTATTTATGGGGTGACGTTAGTTGCATCATGGTGCCTGTGGCCTGTGAGCAAAATGTCAAGTCATGTGCTGTCCTCCTGTGACGTGATGATGCAGTCACCAGATCAGGAATACCTGAGGTGGCAATAAAATGTCTTGGTTTATGGCAGGATGGTGTGAGTGCACGTGTGCCTGTGAGCTTCATGCTCCAACCCCTCCTCCACAGGAAATCAAAGGAGTAAAATTGTAGTTACTTCAAGCTTTGCCATTAATTATATTTTTCTCATTACAAATCGGTGTGTAATTTGAATTGCAAACTCAACTATCCTGGCAGAATAGATCTGTTTACCATTCAAAGCAAAATGAAAATTATTTAAATTAGTTAATATAGAACTCATTTGAATGAATTGGATGTTTATTCATGAACTAGCTGAGGCAAGTGTGAAGCTGTCCTTATGGTCTGTAGCTTTGGCACTGATCAGCTCTAATGTCACGTCCTGGGACAGAGATTTCTTCTTTATTGCATATTAACTGTGGTGTAAGCAGTGGTAACTACTGCCTGATGTAGCTGAGTGTGAAATTTTCATCCTTCCTGACGAGGCCATTCAGCAATTGTAATTCATATGAAGAAGGACAACCTGCTTCAAAGTTCAATGGCAGTGGCGGGGCTGTGGTGGTGTGGGAGGCTTTGTTTCCTGCCGTGTAAGGGTGGGATGTAAGGTAGGTTTTCCATCAGTTAGTTAAAATTTCCCTCTTCTATGAGCCTGCATGGAAACAGGGATAGCATTTATCCCCTCCTGTGGAGAAGCACACTCTTCCTCCTCAAAATGCAGTTGCTTGTCACCATCCTTCATCCCTTGGGCTGTTTTACCCCTTGAGCATTAAAAATTCAAACCTAACTAAACTTTCCTGCCTAGTGGAAGGAGAAGAGGCGTCCTTTAGCCTGTTCATTTCCATGTGCTGTTTTCCTCTGTTGCTGACAGTTGAGTTCATGGGACACATCCACCATCGGGCGCAGGAGCGGCGTGGAGAACCTGACAAGTGTAGTAGCTAAATTATGCGTCGTGAAAGAGCAGGGACGTCCTGTGATTGACACTCGAGGGTTTTTGTACAGATTGCAGATTTACAGCTGAGCCCACGGAGCCCAGGCTCTCCTGGCACTGTTCTAATGCATCCTGGAGTGAGCTAAAGGCACTGGATGATGGGATTGTTTCGTACACTTGTAATTGCAACAGTGGCTCTGCTTTAATGTTATTGACAGATGGGAATTCAAACAGGGCATTTCTGTGTGCAGGTCTAGAGTCTGCTTGCCATGCTGACCGGGAGGCTGGAGATGGAAAGAAACACAGCAGGGAGAGAACCGGGTCTTTATTTTGATTTTGCCATGGACTGGTGTAGATGGGAAAACCTCTGAACATTGGCTGTACCCAGGCTTGGTGACCAAAATAATCAATCACACTGTGATTCTGTGTAGGAAAGCAACTTTTATTTCCCTATTGCATCCATACAAGGAGGATTAAAGTTCAGAAGTCTGATCCTGGGGTGAAATAACCTTCTCTTTCATGGTGCTGAGCTTTATAAAGTTTAATTATCAAATCTACCATTAAGAGGGGTAGACTTAAAGCATTTTTCCTGCCCAAGCTTTCTGCGAGGGCAAACACCATCATTTGGTCACTGTTTGGAATGTGTTTTCATGTTTCTCTGAGGTGAGATTGACTTCTATCCCAGATGTGGGCCAAAGGAGGGAAATTTCACTGTGATTCCAAGTGCTGGGTCAGATTCTGGGCAGGATATGGTTGAAAAGGGAGATAAAACTTGTGCCATGGCGTGTTGGGTTGCCTTCAAATGACAACTTACTGCTGTTTTTGTTTGTTTGGTTTTATATATTATGAGAACCTTTCACAGAGCAAAATCCTGCTCTTCGAGGTCGCTGGTGTAAAGGAGGAGAGAAATGGATCTGCTTGGCCTTGTCAGAATTTACAGCATGATGATTCTGAATGGATTCTGAATGGGCAGAAGATGGTCTGCTGTGTTGTAGGTGTGGATTTGATGTCACTCCAAGGCACATAGAAGGATTTTTTTGGGGTCACAACTCAGGATGGTGATGCTTTCAGCACTGTTATTGGAGCTCCCTTGCTGAATGCAAAGCTTGTCCACAGGTTCTTAAAAGAGGGACATGGAGGTAAGAAATAATGTTTCTAACAACGGATGAGGGTGTTCAGAGATTCCCTTCCAGAAAACACAGTCATGGATATTGTTAAGTTTTGGGTTTTTTTAATGAAGTTATCTTCCCCCTAGTAATCTCATCCCAGAGGAAGTAAAAATTAAATTGTGCCTGCAGGTCTGTGGTTACAGGACAGGTAGAGGGATCAGATGGGCAGGGTGGACTTCTCATTTTGCTTTTTTCCTGGTATGGAGAGTAGATCTGGCCCCAGTTTAGCTCTTTCACCTGAAATATTACTTCCTAAGAGCTTGAGGCTGGAGAAAATAAGTAGGCATTCACTGAGCTTATGCTGTTTTACATCAGCTAAGAATTGGGCCCTCGAGCCAAGTAAAATGAAACTCGGAAATCTTCTTTGGCAGGTTGCACTGTCAAAGCCTGTGGATGTTTCTAAAGCAGTATACAGGGCTGTTTTTTAAAATCTCTGCCCGATCTTTATCCTATTATTCCATCAAAACTGAGTTTAGACTAACCTAATGTAAATACATGGCAGGATTTCTTTATTTTAAATGCTGCAAATGACTCTTAGTACAGTGTTTTATGTGTGCTTTTCAAGTCGACTTTAGCAGACTATTAATTATGCAGGGATGACGTTAGCATAAATAACTAGTCAGCAAATAAATGTCAATTAAATATTCTATTAGCATAGTAGGCAGCTTTATGCATTGGCATAGAACATTTAGCAGATTATACTTAACGAGCATATAAAAAAATAGCTTTTTTTTTTTTTCGTAGCTCTCCTGATGACGGCAAAGGGGAGGAGAGGAGGTAAAAATGCTGGCTTTGGCTTAAATTTGCTGTAGTAGGAGTCAAGTCTGGTGTATCTTGGGAGTTTCCAGGAGCTGGAATTCACTGGAGCATGTCATGGCTTGGCATTTCCCCCCAGCCCCTCGTAGCCCTTTGTAGACTTGCTCCTGAGAAAAGCATTTTCATTACAGCACCCTCAGAAGTTTTTCCTTCCTTCCCTTGGCGTGACTCAGATCCCTCAGCCTGGGATGTGAAAAGTCAAGATTCTGCCCATGGCTTGTGTAGCATCAGGATAATGTTGTCTTGATAGGGAAAATGGTCTTTTCACTGTTGTGTGAAACTGCAAATCTTCTGCATGTGCTACTGGCTTTAGTTACTTTCAAAAGACTTCGTATTGCCAAGTGAGGCCCTTTTGGGGTAAACTGAGCATAACAGGCCCCCACGTGTCTTTTGGGAATGTAATTAATGAATTGTTGAGCTACTGTGTTAAATGTGGCACAGCCTGGCCAGTGGGTCAGGCTTTGCAAGAAGTTTGAGTAGTGGACTTTATCAAATGCAGAGGGTTTTGATCATCGCCAGGTCTGCTGGGCTTGAGGTCAGCATTTTCTGTTTTAATTTTCCTTTTAATATAATTTTTCAGGTCTGGAGGCATAACTGCAGAGAGCCTTGCAGGGATGAGATGCTGAGAGGTTTATTAGGTGAAATGGGGAGCAAATGATTTATCCTGATGTTTCAGTTGTGAAACTAGGACAAGAAAACACTTCCTGAGTGGGAAGTGCGAGGTGTGCACTGCTGTGGCTCTGGCTGGGACCGCTGGGAGTGATGGAGAAAATCGAGGGGAAAAAAAAAGTTTGGTTAAACACAGGTCTTTTTGTTTAAAGTTTTTTGGGAGTGCAGAAGTGGTCTTTAGGAATGTACACAAGACTCCCAGCTTTGGATCTGAGGCTCAGGTACGTGGCCTTGGGGCACTCTCAGCTCTCTGCAAAGGTAAAAGTTTTCCCTGAGGCCAAGTCTCATCAGCTGGGGTCACTCTTTGTGCTTCTCTTGAGTATCTGGTGGAACTGGCTTAGAAAAGTTCCTTTTTCCCCTTCATGACACCATAAATTCAAAGCCTCTGCTTTGTACTCATCAGTATTTTCTTTCAGGAAAAAGTCAGCGTTTTTCCACTCAGAAACATCAGAATGTCTCATTGTCTTTGGGTTTAAACATCCAAAAAACTGCCTTGAGTTGCAGCAGGCTCAGCACCCCAGAAGTGGGTGCTGCTCCCTCCTTGCCCTTTTGCCTGGGTTAGACTTTGTCTCAGGAGGTTTTTGCTTCTCCTTGTGCATTCATCTTGAGATTCTCCTCCTCGATGCCCCACGAGATGCACTTGTGCATCTGAACCCAGCCCTTGCTGAGGATCAGGCATTTGAAAAACTGGAACCGTGCAAGATTGTTTTGTTTTCCTGTGAAAAAAATAAAGTCCAGAGCTCGCACATGAAGCAGGCTCTGTTTATTAAAAGCAAGAAAAGAAACACACTTTTATCAAAACCTAATTTTCCAGTAAGAAACCGTTTCAGCAGAAACATGCCCAGCAAGCCTAGTTTCCAGGGACAACGACATCTGCTTATTCTGTATTTATATTTATTTATGCTCATAAACAAATGGAGGAAGGGAAAGAGGAGCCTGACCAGACAGCCTGTGGTCCAGCGAGGCAGGGATGTGTGCAGTGACTGTGGGCACCAAAACTGCTCAGGACCCTGCAGTGCATCTCAAGTGCCTGTTCAGCATCTCTATTTGGGTGCTTTTTTTATCATAGAATCCAAGAATGGCTTGGGTTGGAAGGGATCATACTGATCATCTCATTCATAGGCAGGGACACATTCCACAGAGCAGAGTATTACTAAGGATAATTTGGAAAATCAGATTTGCCTACACCTAGATCAGATATCAGTGCAAGTCCTTAGGAGGGTTGACAGTTTCATTGATGCAGTTGACCCCCAGTGCAAATCCAGGATTTTTGCAGGTTTCTGGGTGGAAAATACTTCTCATCCATAACTATAGCCTGCCCTCATTCCTGTAGTGGACTGAGCCGTGTAGTCAGCAAACCTTGTAAAAAAAATATTACTTAGTTTTACAGCTAACACTGGGGATAATGCAGCACTGTTTACTCTTGTGTGTTATTAACCCAGCTCGGAGCATGGGTTTAATCTGGAGGTTGGCTGGCAGCCAAGGAAGGGTTCAAGAAATGGTTCTCCAATGGATGAGGTTTGAAAGCCAGTGACTCAGACATGGCCCTGCTGACATGAATCCTCTCTCTGCCTGCTTTTCCCTCGCTTGGGTGGACTCTCTGTTCTGCCTTTTATCTCCACATGCTGCAGCATCACTCCATAGAGGAATGATGCTGCCATTCCCATGGCAGCTGGATGGTTGGCAGCATTTTAAGGGTCCTTTTTGGGTGGTGCAGGGAAGGCTGAACCATGAATCCTGTTTTGATGAAAGAAGCAGCACCTTGTGTACAAGCAACAGCAGAGCTGAGGATCAGGGATATTGCAATGAAAACTGAAAGCCTAATCCTTTTATAAACAGTCTGGAGGGGGGAGAAGGAAAAGCAGTGATTTTCGGGGACTTTGACAAGTTATAAATATATCCTGAGTGAAACCAATAGTGTGGAGCTTTATGAAAGATTTAATGAATGAATATTTCATGCCCACATGGTGCTTCTTCTGTAGAGTGTGCTGTTGGTAAAAAGCAATAAACAAAGAACCTCCTTCAGGGTTTGTTTAGGCTTTTAAATTAAACTAATTTAATCAACTTTTTCAGTCAAGCTTGGTATTAGTTCATTTCTGTACACAGCACTGTACTCGGTTCTGTTTGTTTTCTCCTGATACCTGTTCCACTGTTTGGAAGATGCTTGAATATCTGAGAATGATTCATTTCATCTTGCCCTTATGGTGCATCTGGGTTTTCAAGGCAGAGAGTACAGTCCTGTCTTCTTCCTTTTCCTAAAACCTGAGGAGCCATCCATCCTCTACCATCACAGCTGGACGTGTTACAGGACTCCAGCTGAGGTCATTATCCAGCAGGAAAATCACTTGAGCATGCTGGTCATTTCTGATTGTAAGCAAGTAGGATTTTTTTGGGTTTTTGGAAGCCTTCAGCACCTAGTTTGGTGCTGCTTGAAGGACTAGAACTAGCCCAAAGTGCTCTGAAGTCTGGCCCTAATGGCCAGTGAGGCTTGGACACTTCTGCACTGGATATCACAGATTTATGCAGGAGGATGGAAATTCTCTTCAAGCTCAGGCTCCTGGCAAGGCTGGGGCTCGGGTGGGCCAGTGAAGTTTCTTTATGGTTGGCAGTCATGACAAATGGCCAGGAGGAAATCAGGGTATGTGTTAGCTCTGTGTTCCATGTCTTTTGCAATGATTTTTAAAAAATCCTTGGGGATGTGATTTCTCCTTGGGAATAGCAGGACTGAAGCCAGTTGAAGTTTTCACAGCTGGACCAGTAAGTGAAAAGCAAATGAGGCACAGTAGAGAGATAAAAGCAAGAGTGATTGGAAGAGTAGAGTTAACTTTGGGAAGACATCAGCATGAGCTGGGAATCCTCTCAACCCCACGCTTTGCATGGAGTGGTTGAGTTGGTGTTGCATGCAGTGAGGCATTTCTTAGCTGCTTTTGCCATGAGAAGGAGCAAAAGTGCTTTTTTCTTTTTTTCTTCCTTTTTT
>VWYN01029974.1:290055-409359 GCA_013400075.1 Hippolais icterina | reverse complement strand
TTTTTTTTTTTTTTTTTTTCTCCTGTGGAACCAGTTGGTTTTGTAGTGGGCAACTTTGAGAACTGAAATTTATCCCTCTTGGCTGGATGGAGTACAATTTATTGTACTCCTACTTGCTTACAATTTATCCCTCTTGGTCCTATGAGGTTTCTGCTACGTATGAGCAGGGCTTTGTGTTAGAAGAGAGGTTGTATTAGGAACTGAGGGAGTTTTGCTTGTCCAAACCCACACAGATCTGAGTTCCATTTTTTTGATAGTGTTGTTAGGCAATGTGTGAGATTCTGTCTCTGTAGACCAAGGCTCAAGCCCATTGCAGAGCAAAAGCATTAAACTTCAGCAAATACTGATGCAGCAAAACTCCTTGGGAGTGATGCTGAGCTGCAGCAGCTGATTTATCCAACCCAAAATGTTGGCAGAACCAATTTCTGCGGCAGCTCCTGACCTCCTGCAAGGAAAGCTCATATCAGTGGGACTCAGGCTCTGTTCAGGATGCTTGGAGCACTTGAGGTGAGCAGCTGAGACCCCATGGCTTTGCCTTCTGTTGCTCATGATTCTGATCACAGTCTGCAGCCTCCACCGTGACCAAACCATTGGTTTTGAGCCTGATGTTTAGTGCAGGTTGTGCTGGAGGGACAGAGATAGGGCAGGAAAGGAGTAATTGCAGTGTGAGGTGGAGACTGTGAATGAGAAGCTGCATTTCCAAGGCAATACTGCAGGAAAAGGCTGTGAGCACACACCAGACTTTTCTCTGAGATTTCCTGAGATTTCCTCCATCTTCAGCAGCGAGTGGAACAGGATGGATTTTTGGATAGTACCTTTGAGACCATTTCACAAAAAATCTCCCTTTGATAATTCTTGCAAAAAACTTCTTCCATCCACTGAATGATGCAAAATCATCCTCCCAATACATTTAAGTGCCAAGATGAAAGTTATTTCATAACCAGCCTCTGTGAGGCTCCCTAAAAAAAAAAAAAAAAAGTAAGTTTAAGAACTACTGGCCCCTCTGAGTTTAACCAGTATTTGACATCATCCAGCTCCTTGGTTCAGACTATGAGAATATGAAACAAAATGCAGAAAAGTTGAGAATCTGTTCAGTATCAAACAGAAGAATTGCAGCCCCATTTGTAGGCTTGGTGTGTTGTCACCGAGGAGAATACTCATTATTACTACTCACGGTGTCATTATTCAGGCAAACACCACTGAATGTGCACCTTGCTCATGATTTTGGAAATCTCCACACCTTGAATATCCAGCAGTGAATATCCACAGTTGTTCTTCCACACTCACACCATGTCCTGGGACATGTGCTCTGAAACTGTGGAGCTAAAAAGCCCAGAAACCACAGAAAAATGGGAGGATTGACCCTGAAAACATAACAGTGGGTGCAGACCACTCATTTTTATAATTGTCAATTTAATTAATGTCTGGCTGAATGCATTTTTAATAAAATACTCTTTAAAAATTATTAGTTTGAGAGATTTTTAAATAGTCATTCTTGATAATTGCTTTTAATTTCCCTTCCCCAGTCTCCTGTAATTTTCCCCAGAGGAGTTCTGGAATGGAAATGCCACCTCAGCTGTAAGACTAGACTTAGGTACTTAATAATATAATAGGTAAAGCATGGTCAAACTTAATTAATCTCTATTGGAGACATCTGTGGAGATTTAAAAAACCCTTATGTCTTTGATATTCTAAGTTAGACACAGGTTTTGGTGTTTATATCAGAGGAGGAGGTGATTTTTTGGTACATTGGATAGGAACTGGGAAGGGTGAGTAGCACAAGGGATTTGATCCAGAGCATGCCAATGTTGTAGTACACTTTTCTGCAGTGGACCTTTTGTGATCAGTTTGAAGATGAAATTATATCTTTTAGTCCTGAGCTGAGGGAGGATTTTCTGAGCTCTTTTAGGCCAAGGGCAAACCAACATGTCCAGTGCCACGTCTTCAGCAGAGCTTTCCTTCAGGTGCACCTCGGATTTGTGAGGAACAGGCGCGGAGCGAATTTGGGAAGCTGCTAGTGGCAGATGCAAGCACCAGCATGATCCCGAGCCAGCTGTGACTTGCACTTGATTTTTCCTTCATTATGCATGATAATGTGGGCTCCCAGTCGCCGTGGAAGGGGCTGGATTCCTGAAGCAGACCATATGCTCCTGGAGCCCGTGGAGGTGGCTGATAACGCAGTGCGGAGGTTTAAGGGATGCTCCTTTAAAGCATTTCCCTGATGTCAACTAAAAATCAGTTCTTCTAACCCAGATACCAAATTCTGGGTCAGTTCTGGCCTTTCTGCATGACACTGGAAAACTTTCTGCTCTGAATTCCCAAATAATCTGTTTCTAAGTCTCTGTGTGCGTGCTCTCGCTTCCCTTTGGTTTTGGTCACAGAGGGAATAAAGCCCAGACCCACAAATGAGCTTAAGGACATGCTGAAACCCATCCTGATGGATGGTTTATTTTGTGTTGTGAGGCAGAGCATCCACCTCCTGCGTTTGTTTCTAAAAAAAGCTTTTTTTCCCCACGCTGTCACTTGGGAATGAAGAAACGATGGGAAAGTCAGCGTTTTTAGGTGTAAAAATGTAACTACTTCCTCAAGTGCTGGAGTTGATGTAGAAGATTAATTATATCCAGGGAAAACCTTTC
Source organism: Hippolais icterina (assembly GCA_013400075.1). Taxonomy (NCBI): domain Eukaryota; kingdom Metazoa; phylum Chordata; class Aves; order Passeriformes; family Sylviidae; genus Hippolais; species Hippolais icterina. Next base: position 406,723 of record VWYN01029974.1, on the reverse strand, counting down.
CAGATTCAGGAAATCATCCTGCTATGTGTTGTGCTAGTTTTGCTGAAGAGGCTCTGCCATGATGAATACAGAACCTAGAGAGGGGGAAATCCTGCAATTCTCCTGTGCCAAAAGGGCAATGAGGAGTCCCTGCCCATGTGAAGCATCTACAACCCTGAATGTTTTGACTGCTGAAATTACCTCTTCCATAGATTCCTGCTTTGCTTTCAACAGTTCTGCTTTTTCCCTTGACCTTTTCAGCCTGGATATCAGCAGGTAGATCTGTTGGGAGGGCTCTTCATGTAGAACATCTAAATTTATTTAGAAAGAGGCCAGAAAAACTTAAGAGGAAGCATTGTAAGACGAAGATGAGATTAAGGGCTCACAAGCCATTTGAATGAACCATGGCTCTGCACTAATATTTGATTTAGCAGTGAAGGCATTTGGGTTCACCCAAGCATCTCATCTCCAGTCAAAATATCCCAGGTTGATGGAGAAGCTAAAGTTTTATAATTCAAAGGAAATTTAGAGCACTGTGGAAAAGCTGCTCCCTTTTCAGGTCCTGTAGCACATTGTTATTCTTATTTCAGACGTTGTCTTGCATAATGTTTCACGTTGATCTCCGATTCAGATTTAAACTCTTCAAAGTTTCAGGGGATGTTTTTGATCCTGGGATTTATAGTTCAAGCCCCTTTTCTGTTTCCAAGTGAAGAAAACACATGTTTAGCAAGCTCAAAATGAGCCTTGATGGAGTGTTTCTTTGATGGTGTTGTGGTGATGGTTATGAATTTACATTTTGTGCATAGGATGTTGAGCACCTCATGGGGCCTGGCTGTGCTTTGACTGTACCATTAATTTTGGGAAGGATGCGTGATGAATGTTCATCAGGCCCTCCAGGTTCTGATTTGTGGTGCTCACATCACACAGCTGAGAGGCTCTGGAATGATTAAACGGGATTCAGTCATTAGGAGCCGGCAATACAAATGTGATTAATTACAGAAGGCGCTGTAAATTGTGAAATGAGTTTGAATTTTTTTTCTTTTTTTTTTTTTTTTTTAGAACATATTTTTCTGCTTCATGGGGTGTCAGAAGTTGGAGTCGTGGTGAATGAGGCTTGTTTGCTATTTCCATGATAATTTGGGAGTGTGCTGTGGGTCATGGGAATGGTTAGATTTCCATTGTTGTCCCAAGCTCTGGGTGTGAGCAGTGAGATTTGGGGAGAGCCACAGGCCAATCCTTAAATTAGACCTTACAAGTCCAGCTTTGCTGTTTGTACCTCACTATCTCAAGCACAGTGGCACCAGCCTCCCCCTGAGTCCTGACAGAGTTTTCCAACAAAGAACTCCTTTACCTCTTGCCTCTGGGATGCATTTTTTTGTTGGGGGTGTCAGGTTGAAACAAGTAATGGCTTGCTTTTTTACTTTGAAATCACTGCTGGTGGAAAGAAAAAAAAAATTGGAAAAAATTTGGAACACACTGCCCAGAGAAGTTATGGCTGCCCCATCCCCTGGAAGTGTTCAGGACCAGGCTGGAAGGGGTTTGGAGTCACCTTGTCTAGTGGAAGGTGTCCCTGCCCACAGTAGGGGATTGGAACAAGAGGATCTTTAAGGTCCTTTCCAATCCAAACCATTCTGTGATTCTAAAAAAACTCCCCCAATTTTAAGCTTTAACCAAAACTTCAATCCTTTTTTTTTTTTTTTTATTGTTGTTTCTTCTGTTGTGTATTAAGCAATATAATGCATACAATAAACTGCAAGCTTCATCCCCAGTCATTCTCCTCTTTCTATAGAATACAGAAAATAAAAAAAGAAAAACCCCAAATCCCAACCCCAAATCAGAATGGATTTCTTGGACATCACATCCCTCTATTTGTCTTCTATGTTTTGATGCTTTTATTTGTAGTGGATATTTGCTGTAGACTGTTGCCACTACCAGGGAGAAAAAAACATAATTGTGCAGTGAACTGGTTTATGCTTTATGTAAGAACATTGTGCTGCTGTAAATTTGTTGGGTTTTACAGAGCTGTCTCCAAAGAATATCCTTCAGAAAGCGACCGTGGGGTTTGGGAGTGAGAAAAGGCACTTAGTGTGGGGGATAATTGAAAGGAGTTTGGAGGTGTGAGGTCAGAGCCCTGGGCAGGATATTTATACTGCAGTGACATCCCCGGATGCAATGGCCCATAAATTTTAGGTGTTGTTATGCCACAAAATCTATTTGGGGCTGGTCTGTGAGATCCCAAAGACTCAGGGCATGGAGCTGCCTCCTGTGTCCATTGCCAAGTGAGGCCAAGGGGAGGGTGTTTGGTGCTCAGGAAACCTCCAGATTTTTATTTTTCCACCGTGTGGCATCAGTGGCACCTGGAGCAGTGCAATTTTCTGTGAAAGACCTCATTTCATGTTTGGTGTTGGCATGGGCCAGTGTGTGCCCAGTGCTGCCCAGATTCGGGTCTGAACCAAGCTGTCTTGCAGTAGTTCTGGCTGTGGTTAGGAATTCTGACTTTGATGGGAATTTATCTATGAATTTAGCTTTGTAGACATATATTTTTCCTCTTTCTGCATTTCTGGTGTGGAGTTACTACACAAGGAGATTTGGAATGCTACAGGAAGTCTTTACCAGGGTTGATGGCTGGGCAAGCAGCATGAACATCCTCCCCCATGGCGTTCAAAACTTTTAAATCAGGATTTTGCAAGTTTTGTTACATTTGTCTGCAGTCTCTGTACCTGCAAAAATGGCTAAGTACTTTTTTGGTTTTTATCGAGAGGGGCTACGATTTGGAAGGAAATAACTGTACAAATGCCTGCTAAATGCAGAGAATCTGATGTATGTACTTGTGTCTCATATAGGTGAATTCATAACTTCTCATGCAGTCACACTCTGAGCTCTGTGATCTGGTTTTGCTTCTGAGCACTTTGGTTAAGATGCTGATTTTCCCTGGGATAACAGCACTCTTGCAATTTTATTGTTATTATTTTTTTATCTCTATGGGATAAAAACTGATGTAGAAATTACAATCACAATATCAGCTCCCCCCTCTTCCCCTTGAAAGCTCCCAAACTGCTGCTTTGACAAGGCCTTCATTAAGACTCCTGGGTCTGGAGATTGGGAGTTGGAGCTCTGAGTGTTCATGATCCATCTCTTCTGAGCCCTGGGCACGGTGCTTAATGCACACGGAAGGAAAAAATAATCAGGGAATGTGCGTGGAGGCTTGGGGTTAAGTGCCAGGAGCTGCAGAGTTTGGATGCTCATTTTCACAGTGAGCCATCACCCTAATGGACATTGATACTAATGATGGGGGAACCCCTATGGTTATGTGGTGTGTGCAGAGCTTTCAAAATCCAGGCATTGCCTGGCTCTCAGAAATGCCTTTCAGGAGCTCTGTGTACATATCCAAGATCATTTAAGTCAGCCAATCCTGATTTGTTTCTAAGACTGTTGTTGACAGCAGTGAAATTTGAGTACCTTGTACCTAGAATTGAAAGGGGCAGGGAGCAGTGTTATTGCTGTGTTTAAAGCGTGTGCAGTTTCTGTTTAGGTAAGAAATCTTAGAGGAGCACTAACCACTCACTCTGAGTGAAACACTCTGGGTTTGTAGTTACACCTCAGGTTTTTTTCTTAATTTATCACAGAGGTAACTGAGACTAAAATCAACCCAATTTTGCCACGTTGGATTCTGTAACAAAATCAGAGTAATCAAGCCTTAATTCATGCCTGCAGATACAGGAGAGCAGATAACTGACCCACTGTCTTAGGGTGACTTTATGCTGCTTGTATCCCCAATCTTCTGTTCTGCTTATGCTGGACATTGAGTTCTGTGCTTTTAAAACTACATCTGGGAGCGAAGTGGGGGAGAAGGAATAGTGGTGGAATATCTGAGGTGGCTGTACTCAAAAACACAGAGAAAACAGCTTCAGGTTTTCTTCTCCTGGACTGTGTTGTCTGCAGCATGGACAGTGAGAGAGAGCTCTCCTTTGCTTTTAGTTAGGTTTTTTTTTTAGCTAGCTGAGGCAGAGAAGTTCCCAAGATGGTGACTTTTCTTTTTCTTGGATCAGCTTGCTCTGGACTGAAAACCCAGAAAAAAAATGGGAGCTCACATCTGGGACCTGGCATTTTCCAGCACATGAGGGACTGATAAGGGACTGAGCGAGCCAAGCTACACCCCGTGACAAGGATTTTCTGAATTTGCCATCTCTTCAGAACAGCGAGAAGTTCCATTGATTCATTTTTTTGTGCTTCTGAATACTTTGCTTGTTAAATAAACAAGGTTTTTTTCCACTTTTCTTGAAGGAGGTTTACCTCCCCAACTGGTTGAGGGAGGGGATGCTTGAATTTGCTTTCTAGAAAAGATCACTTGAGAAGTTTCCTCCCAAAATTTGCCCTAAACCAAGACACCCACTTAAAAATGGTTTTGTCCAGAAGATATTTTTGCGTTCCCTTCCCAATTTTTTGGTGGTGTTAATGAGGGTGGGTTTTGACACTTACTCTAGGTGACAACGTTGCAGAATTGTGTTCCAGGTGAAATCAGTGTAAAAACACCTTAAAAATAAATTAATAATCATAGAATCATTTGGATTGGAAAAGACCTCTAAGATCATTGAGCCTAAACCATAACATAGGCTATAAATACGTGGTAAATGCTCTGAACAGTTGAATGCTTCATCCCTAAATTCCAACCTCTTGAGGCCACAGGTGACTTTTTGTTACGCTGAAGGACCAGGTGAATGAATTGGTTGCATCCCTGCAAGGTGAAGGGTGGGAGGAGATTCATTCCTCTCTCCTCTTTTCATGTTCCAGCTGTATCTCTCCTTGGAACCCCCATTCCCAGATCCCGAGGGAGAGCAGGGCTGTGTCTGGGTAATTCCAGCTGGGTGGTGCTGATCACACTTGGGTGAAGCTTTGAAACAAAGAGATGTGACAAGTGCAAGTGGAGCTGATAGATTTGCTGCTGTTCCTTATCTGCATAATCTGATTGCAATTGATAAAGTAATGTGCCACCAAGACAGAGCAGAGTCACTTCCCATTATCAGCACCCCTCTATTTTTTATCCTTTAAAAAAAAAAAATTTTAAATACTTCAGTAGAAGCCAAGTATTGACTTTGACTGACAGGAGGTAATTAATCACCGTAGTTATGAGTAGATCATTTACTGCTGGGTGGGCACCTGAGGCTGTTGTGCTCAGGGGATCAGGGCAGGTTGGTCTGGGTTTGTGGCACACTGTGCTGTTGGGATCCATGAGGAAGATTTCTCTCCTCATCTTGGGCAGTTTGACTTGGAAGCAGAAATCCACAGCAGTGGGATCTCAGAAGAGTGTGTCTGTATCTGTAATGTTGTGTTTGGGGTGAAGACAGCTGATCCTACTGCATGGGGGTGCCTCAGTGGTTGGTGGTGATGCTTCTGCCAGGACAAAGTGTCTTGTTCAGCTTCCTGAGCTGCAGTGAGTTAATGGAGGGGATTTTTACAAGATTTTGCATCATTTAAAAAAAAATAAGATCAGTATAAAAGCATCCACTCACCCTGTCTGCACACATTGATGGTTTTCTCCTATAGCATCCCACATCCACCTCTTCTACCCATACTTCCTGCAGCTGGCTTGGAGTTTGTAGCTGGTGCAAGCTTTAAGAAATGAAAAAGCAACTCCCAAACCACCCACTGCTTTTTCATTGTTAAAAAGATAGCAGTTAATTAAGGACTAGGGAAACCCAGGGGGAATGGTGTGCATGTCTGTGAAGGGCTGGAAGGATGTTGGGAAGCAAAGTGTCCTGTGGACAGTGAGGCAGCTTTTTGCTCATGAATTTGCTTGTTTTGACCCAGAGGATATAAGCAGATAATTTCTGGAAACCCTGAATGGCAGCAGGAAGGATAAAAGTCGCATTGTACTGAAATTCAGTGTAGTTGAATAGGAAAAAACTGTAAGGGAGTTGTTGAGGTGAGAACATAAAGCATGTGTTCGTGCCTTTATCTTTTTTTTTTTCCCTTCTCTCCTTTTTCTGACCAAGGAGTGCTTCTTCATGCAGAGTTGGGGGTGCAAGGATTAAAGTCTGTGTGTTGGCCTCTTCTTGGGTCAAGACCATAGAAACTGCAGCATAATCTTCTCTTAGAAATGAGATGAAGGTAGTTTGGATAGCCTGAAAAAAACAGAAGGCAAACATCTTAAAGAAAATTAAAAAACCAGGCAGAATATTGTTACTAAATTAAGTAGCTCACATGGGCTAAGCATTAATTTGAAGTTTGCACTTACTCAGTTTTATTTTTTAAAAAGTGAGATAATTAAGAGCAAGCAGATAAATCAACAGCTTAAAGGATCATATACTCAGAGAATACAAGAGCTTCACGTTCTCCTACAGACATCACACTTCCTTCCAGCATCTGTTCATTGTAAATTCACATGAATGGGACCACAGAGTACTGCTGGTCCCGAAGTGTCTTTTGAGCACCTGTATTCTTTGATGGACAGCTGCTTATGACTTCTGATTTTCCATGAAAATCCTCTCTATATAATATTTTCCTTGAGCACTTTATTTAAGACAGGTGTACAGAAGGCAGTGCCTGAGCTCTGAAGTTGAGGGTGTCGTGATATTTGTGGTTTCACCACAAAGAAATCAGATCAACAGCTTTTGATGCACTTTCTTTTCTTTTCTGGACTGAATTTGCATTATTTTGTGATCCAGTTCAAACCACAGAACTCTGCTGCTGTGAGAACAGAAGACTGTTTGAAGTTTTAAGTAAGAAATTTGTTTGAAGATGCCTTTAACCCCATTTGACTTTTTCTTTTCAGGGAACCCACAAAAGAATTCAAAGCAAAGAATAATTTTTATTAAAAAATGCCATTAAAGCACTAAGTAATTTTTTTTTTTTTAATGTTGGTTTTACTTAATTTATTTTGGAAATTCTTAATAGGGGATCTGGCTTTGTAGGGTATGCAGTGGAGTGTGTTCCCAGCCCTGAAGGTCTTGGGGAGGGTTCAGAAACAGCCAGAGCCTTTTGCTTAGGGGCAGCACTCAACCCCCATCCTGTTTTCACATCCAGTCTGGTTCACAAAGATGTAAATAGTTCAGCAAGATGAATGAAAATGTGGGGATTCAACCGTTTCCTGTCAAAATGCTGTTTTATCAAAATGGAAATATTTTGTGAGAACATGTCAGTTTTGACAAATTGTTTTGATGGGTGAAGTCTAAACAAATTGTTTTAGCATTCTATGTTATTTTGATATAAAGACATCTCATTTCGACTCCATCATTTTAGACCTTTATCACATAGTTACAACATTTATATGTTAATATTTTTGTAACTTATAAATACTGCATCGAATGTGTGACAACTTTAAAATTAAAAGAAAATGTCAATATTGTAAGCTTCCTATAGTTTTGCAATATGCTGTTTCGCTTTTTAAAAACCATATATCTTGTCACAGAATGGTTTGGGTTGGAAGGGACCTTTAAGATCATTTTTTTCCACCTCTCTGCCATGGGCAGGGACACTTTCCACGAGACCATGGATGCTCCAAGCCCTGTCCAGCTTTAGTTTTCCTGGCTGAGTCATCTGTAGCAGATCTCCACTATAATGTCCCCCATCCCTGCTGGATGGAGTGCCTGGAATTCCCTTGTGTTGCCCTTCAGGTGCTTTCCTGATGATCTGTGATCCTTTTCTTCAGGCTCTGGGCATTTCTTTTTGGCACCAGCAGCTTTACTTTAATGTATCTTAAATCTGATTTTTGAATCTAGTGTATATATGTGTATCCAATTTGTATGTCTGTATTAAATTTTGAACATCCTGAATTATTTGTTTAGAAAGTTAATCTTTTAATGATATCCTGGTATTTTAGTTTATTTCACAGTGGAGGGAGAAGAATTGCCTGGGTCCTGCCCAGCTATAATTCCCCTTGTTAACTATTTTTGTTCATTCCAGTCCTAGGAAAGAGTTAAAATTTTAATGATAAAAATAGTTTCCACACTGAGAGTGTTGTCACTTAGCAGATTAATCTGGAAGATCTTAAACCATTTTATAAAGCTGTTTAAGATGCTGTTCTTCACATATGAGAAAATTAAAACTCTGCTGTTTAGAGGTTGATGGGTTCCAGTGGGGATTCTGCAGTAGAGGTGTCGACAGGTTGCTGGTGATCCTGGGTTATTAAAAAAAAAAAAAAGAAACCCAACATGAAGAGTGTTTAGTTGGGGGTTTTTTTTGGGTTTTTTTTTTTTAAGATGTGGACAAAAATGAGCATAATTTGATATTATTGCCTGTTGGGCACACGTATCCAGGGGCATGCTGAGGTGTTTCCAAGGAGTAGCTTATTTTTAGGTGCTGTATGCCTGTAAGTTATTTATGCTACCATTCCTTTATTTTACCAAATGTAACAGTTCAGATCCCTGAGTCTTGTTCTTGCCAATCAAGTGGGTGCCTTGGGGGGAAAAACAGTCATGAAAAGTAAAAAACCAACCACGTTCTTCCCATTGTCTTGTCGGTCTTTCAGATTTCAAGGTTTTTTCCTGCACTTTGCAGTGTCCTGTTCTTGAAAAAAAAAAAAAGGGGAAAATGAGAATTTCCATGTAAACCCATGACCTGACAGGAGTGGCTCTCAGCAAAACAGCAACTACTAGAAAACTAGATAAAATCCCAAGAGTTGCTAATGTGATAATAGTATCTCATATTCATTGAATGGAGTGCCTGTGCCTCAGTGCTGTCATGGGACTGCGAATGTGCTTTTAATCTCTTATTTCTCCAGAGAGGCAGATAAATCTGAGCCCATTATGTGCTGAGGCTGAGGCAGGGCACAGAGATTTACAGGGTTGCAGGGAATGAAGCTGCTGTCCTGGCTCTTGGGCACGTGTTCAGGGGGATTGGAGGGGATGGGGTGTGCATTGCTCCAGCATTTCCAGCTGCTCTTGCAATGGTTTTCATGGTCAGCATGCACAGAGTGAGGGGAGAGGGCTGGGTTTGAGCAGCTGATGGGGAAAACCTGATGATAAATACAAATGGTACTTTGCACATCAGCCAGTGGCCAGCTGGCAGCATCTCCTGCTCCTCAAGTGATGCCAGGTCCAGCTGCAGCCTGGGGTCTCAAGAACAGATTGGAAAATGAGACCAACAAGTAAAAGTGAGGAAATGGTAGTGGGTCAGAAGGGGAGAGAGGAATGAGAGTCAGAGATGTTGTGGGCAAGGTGAATCGAGTAAAGTGGGAAGAATTTGAGGGATGTTGGATATGATCCATTTTTTTGGAGTTCAGGTCTTTGGAAGGGGCACTCAATTTTATAACCTGAGTCTTAACGTTAGAAAGGTCCTTTTCCTTTCTCATTTAAGAATTTGCTGTAATATTTGCCAGACTAGAAGGTGATCTCTGAAATAGTTATTTTTTCACGGAAGGAGGCAGTGAGAGCTACAAGGACCTGGTTTTTACTTCTGCAGGTGTGGATAATTTCACTGAGGTCTGTTGGGAGTGGCTCAGCCTTCCCCAGCCCATCAGTGAGTCTGGGAACTGGTGCTTCCCTACAGCTGCTGCTCAGGAACTCTGGGAATTGAGGGAAATGTGGGATCTTTCTCAGGTGTTTCTGTGGTGCTCTGGATTCAGAGCACATTTCCTCTTTTGGGTCTTAGTCCTGAATGAGCTCAATCTGGAGCAGAGCTCCAGGGGAAGTTCACAGGGGATCTTCTGGGAAAATGGATCTATTGGAAGGTGAAGAAAGCATGGCTGGCTGAAGCCCATGAACCCCTCCTGACTCACTGAATTTATTTAAGACAGGGAAAAACATTTTGAAAACAGGAATACTAGTGGAGTTTAGGTCACCACAGAGCAGGATTCTTTATCCTGGCCACCTTCCCTTCCCACCAGCTGGCCAGCCAGCTGCAAAAAAAAAATAGCAGAGTTCTCCCAGCCTGTCCAGCAGTAGGAGAAGTTCAGTAGAGCCTTTTCCTGTAGCTAACGAGGGAAAATGGGAAAAAGTGATTGAAAGTTCACTACTTCAGTCCCCAGGTGCTGAGTCTGATATGCCAGAGGAGCACTGGCATTTCTGGAGAGGGATGCTCAGGTTGGGCACCCATGCATTGCACTGACAGCTATTCTCATTTAACCAGCAGATTTTCCTTAGTTTGAATGTATTTGTTTAACATTTTGCTTGGTCCTCAAAGGCTTTTGCAGATACCGTGATCATTCAGATTCACTTCATTACTAGTAAAAATTAATATTTGCATTGTGGTGACTTGAACTGTAAAATTGAGAAGGCTGATTGTGCTCTGCAGGCGCAGAGGAAGGTACAAATCCCTGTTTCTACAACTTCCAGTGCAATTTATTGCCTCTCAGAGGTTTTCAGAGTCATTTTATCTATGCCACAAAAGCAGAATAAAATAAAGGAAAACCCTAGAAATTAGATTTGTATGGGAAGGGTGGCTCTGAAACGACCCAGAAGTTGAGAATAGCTCAGGGTTTTTTTCAGCTGAGCCTGTTCAGGCTGAAGGCAGAGGTCACCTTGGGACTTTTGGACTTGGGAAGCCTCTAATCCAGATCTGAATGTGGAGAGAGGCATCAGCTTATTCAGATGTCAAACTGTGAGGTGCAAGTCTTTTAAAAAGGACAGGGGATTTTTTTTTTTTTCTCTCTGAAAGGCACTGGAAGGGAGACTGACTGACAGACAGCCAGATCTGTGAATCAGGCACCGTTATGACATCTCCAGTTGGGCATCTGGAAGTGGAAGCCCCCGAAATCTGTTAATCTGTTGTCAACTTTGAAAATCCTGTTCTCCCCCCATCTCCCCCCCCCACTCCTGCCAGCTTTGAAAGTTCAAACTGTGTGCTTTTTATCACATTTGTCATTCCTTGGTAGTGAAGCTCTGGCATTCAGAGATTTGGCTGACAACTTTGTGGGAATGAGCCAAAATTGAGTTCAACTTGCACCTTTCTGTGCTGCACCCAGTGCTGTTCTCAGGGGGAGGCAGAAGTTTGAGCTAGAGCAACTCCAGCCTCATTCATTACCACAATTACTGTCCTCTCCCTGATGTCAGAATTCAGCTCGTTTTCTTTATCCTGAGGTAGGTGGACAGGAACTGATGAGGTGTACACAGCCAGGAGTGTTGAGAGAGAAAGTGTCATATCTAAACCATTTCTTCTCAGGCTGTTCTTTCATCTTAAATAATGCAAAGGTCATAAATCTTCTGGAAGTCCTGCAAAATCAGTGCTACAAAAGACTTAGAATGGTTCCAGGCAAGTTCAAACACTATTTTATGGAGGCTCAAGTCCAGCAGTGCAAGGTTTGATAATTTTAAATACATTTAAATGCACATTTAAAGTAATTTAGATATCCAAACTTGTTGTATAGCTCCAGCTGGGAGAGCTGGCTTTTGGGGAAGGAGCACAGCTCAGAAATGTGGTTGAGGTAAGATGCAGTGGGCATGGCTTGTGTCTTTATCCATGCCCAATCCTGGGGATTACTATGGATAATAAATGGTCTTTAAATGACGTATTTAGTTGTTTATTCAGAGGAAATGTTTAAATTTTCAAATGCTTATGATTTTTCCCTTCTGTGGGTGTTTCTAAGTTACCAACGTAACTGCATTTCTGATGATTCTCTCACATATAAGTAAGATTATTTTGGGGAGAAAACAAAAATAATAATCTGAAAAGTTTCAGATGTAATTTAACTCTCACTTACAGGCAGGTAGAATTAAAATCTAATTTTTGGATTTCTGATTGCAACTGCACAGTGCATTTGAAGAGGCATCTCTGTCTCTGAAGCTGAGATGTGCTGAATTATTGCCTTTATGTGTCCACTGTTTTCAAACAGAAGTGACCTGAAATGTGAATCTTAGAGGCAAAATTTTATATGTATTTCATATTTCTTGTAGTTCCAATCTTGTGCATTCATGTCCTAAAGTACTGCTGATTCAGTATTTACCTTAGAAATTATTCATTTTTTTTTCTAAATGAAACAGAAGTTTCTGGTAAAGAAAAGACTTTGAGTCTTTCTTTTTGCTAGTGAATTGACTCAGCAGCTGATATATGATGTTCTCAGGGTTGATTTTTCTACTTTGTTGGAAAAGCACCTGGAGTTTGTGGTCTCCTGTCAAGGAATTGAAAGTTTGTACAGCTTCTTTTTTTCCCAGAGGTCATTAGTGAACATACAAAGAGACTTTATAAATCACATCTGAGCCCAGGTGATAAGCAGGAAACGAGTGGTTACACAAGCAGTGGCCAATTCTGGATGGGACAGATGGGGATGATAAGCCACGAAGTTGTAAATCACTGTCAGTGGCTACAGTGGAGCAACACCTTCCCTTTTTTTGGGATTTGACTATGTGCACAGATTGTCCAAAGAACTGGACAACAAACCAGCATTTTTCCTGGCCTGAGTCGCAGTTGCATCCAAAACTTCAGAGCTGGTAAATCCCAAGGAGATGTTTCTAAAATGATTGAATCACAGGATGGTTTGGGTTGGAAGGAACTTGAAGATTATCTCCTTCCACCCTCTGCTATGGGCAGGAACACCTTCCACTATCCAAGGTTGCTCCATGCCCTGTCCGACCTGGCCTTGGGCACTTCCAGGGATGGGACAGCCACAACTTCTGTGGGCAACCAATGCATCATCCCTCTGATAGTGGAGAATTTCTTCTTCACTGCGTGACACACACGTGGCAAGTTTCTGCAGTCTGAGGTGCTAAGCATTTCTTTTCTTCCCTCCCCTTCCCCAGCAATCAAGGAGAAATACGTGGACTGGACAGAATTTCTCATCCAGGATCTGACTGGCGCCAGGACGGCCCCTGCCAATTTGCTGGAAGGTGTATGTATTAGATTGCAGTTCCTCTTTCCTCGGTGTCTGTGTGTGCCTGCAGTGTCTGTGTGCCAGCCCTGCCCCAAAATCCGTGGCAGCAATGCCTGGACTCTGCTGGCTCTGCTTCTGACCCAGTCACGGGGAGTTTGATTTGACTTTTAGTTCTTTAGGAGGTTGAGGGCTCAAAAAAAGGCCTGGTGGGGAAAGGGGAGCATGGAGGGGGTTCAGAGAAGGGAGAACTCAGCCCTTCAGTGCCCCATTAGATCCATCAGACTGGTGACCTGAGCTGCCAGTCCATCTCTGCCCCATCCCTGGAAGTGTTCAGAGCCGGTTTGGATGGAGCTTGGAGCAGTCTGGCCTAGTGGAACTTGTCCCTGCCCATGGCATGGGGTTGGAACTGAGTGATCTTTAAGGTTCCTTCCAGCCAAACCATTCTGTGATTCTGTGGCAGAGGCTGGAGAGGGAGTTTGGTAGGTTGGTGGGGAGCACTGTCAGGTTTATCTTTATATGGGAAGTGCTCCCTCAAGGTCATTCCCTCCACCTAAATCCAGCAGTCACATTAGCAGGGAAGTTGCAGGAAGCAAGGGTGAGGTGGCCTCAGAAGAACAGAAGGGTCCATTTTTTGGATGCACACATTCAGCTAAGGGCCCAGTCTGTGCAGCAGCAAATCCACAGGGTGACTTGTGCCTGGGACAGCCTCAGAGTGCCTTGAGATCCTGGGTAAAAATCCCACAGCTTCACCTTGAAACCACAGGCAGCTTTTGCATCAGGGCCTGCCCTGCTCTCACGTGGATGCTGTGGGGGCATCTGGAGAGGACACAGATGGTCCTGCAGGAGCCCCTCATTCTTTGTCCCTCTGTATTTAGGCTGAGAGTGAGGGCATACAGGAATTTACCTTTGTGAAAGTGCTCACGTTGGCTTGTGAGAAGCATCCAGGCACCACTTTTGATCATTTTGTCCTTGGTCACTTCCACCATCCACAGCTGCATCCTTTTTCCACATGCCCAGGCAGTATCAATGTACCTGGCAGGGAGAATTAATATTGTACCTTTAGGAGTTTTTTTTCCCTACCAGTCTGAGGGATGAGCAGCCATAGCAGACCCCAATAATCCCCATCCTTGGGCCTTCTGCATCCCCATTCCTGGACCACTCCCAGGTGGCATATGCAGAAATCTGATGGTGTCCAACCCCCATCTCTGGTATGTGCCGAACCTCCCCTTTCAGCAGGCAGGGAAGGGAGGCAGCCCCAGGCAGAAAAGCAGAGAGAGAAAACATTGTGTTGGCTTGAAACAGTTTCTGACCCTTTTTCTGGTGTTCTCTGTGCTCAGTGCTGTCTGTGTCGTGCAATGTATGTTGGCCCCTGTTGACAGATTTGCTGTTCGTGAGTGCTGCAGATTGTTGTTAGACTGTTAAATCAATATGTAGTGCTACTTTTTAAATCTTTTTTTTTTACATGCCAGCTACGCATGTGAAGGGTTCTTGCATTATGGTAAATGTTAATATTTCATGCAAGCCGATTATTAATCCTAGCCATTCAGTTCTCATGGGGTAAGTGACAGCCCATTGGCTTAAAATTTAGCACACAAATCAGGGAAGCAATATTCACTTTGATACAGCCAGGGATTTATTATAATAAGTTAAATCATTACACCATCGTTTCATATTAAAGAATATTTTGTTGCAATGAAGCAGTTGTATGAGAGGGGGGAAAATCCACATTAAAGTGGATTTCTGTTGTATTATTAAATTCTGACACTGCATTTTGCCATGAAATAATATTTGAAGAGATTATACAGATGCTTGCAGCTTGCACTGTAGAAAAGTAGCTTATTATGGCAAATATATTGTTCTGAGAAATATCTATTAATCATAAAGCTGTTTAAAATTGTACATGTGATAAGCTTTTGGTTAATTTTAATTGCATTTTTTTACCATATTCTCGTTCTCTTGTCTGCTTTTTTGGATTAAGAGAGATGTGTGAAAATCAGTTGCATCTCAAAATTTGAGTATTTTCAATATTCAGTAAGAAAAATAACTTTTTGAAAAACAAGGCTTTCTCCTTATTTTGTTTTGTAGCCACTGTTAGAAGGAACCATCCTGGACTGACTCTTGATTTACAGAATTAATATTTTAAAAAGTAATGTGAGATGTTTATATGGTTTAATTAAGTAAAAGTGGGACAAACACACAGGAAAAAGAAATCTTTGTTTTTAATGTATTTTCCCTTTGTTTAGCATCTCCTTTGGGGACCAGTGCTTCCAAGTCTTGGGGTCATTTTAATGCTGCTCTTAAAACCCCAGAACTGAGACATTGCATAAGAACTCAAACTTACATTTAATAAAAAATAAGAAATCTAACCATTATGTTAAAGCTTGAGAACACAGAGATGCTCACAGTCACAAAACAAAACAACTGAGCCCCAAAGGGGTTGTTCTGCAGAGCATCTCATGGTTTTTTAATGCCTGTGCTTGCAGGTGGAGAGTTACACACACGTGTAAATGGCTGCAAAACTGGATCCTAGAAAATAACCATGTGGAAGCAGATAACCTCAATCACTGGGATTTCTTGGGCAAGGTGGCTTGACCCAACAAATCCTGTGTGCCTGCTGTGGGCTTTGAGCTTTGGAATAACCCCCACAGGCTCATATGCATCCGTGGCTGGGGGGGATAATTTGCTTTCCATGCCAGCAGCAATAAGTTAAAGCTGATCTTTGGTGAAAGAGATCAGCACACAGAGTGAAATTTCTGGGTCAAGCACAAAGTAATGACCTTTTAGGTAAATGTTAGGGTCCAGTCCTGTGGTTGGTTCTTATCAGCTGCAATCAATGAGAATATTGTTTGAAATCCTCCAATACGACTGGGCTTTGAGTAGTTCAGGAGCGTCCTAAATGGATGTGCCTTACAAGCTGTTCCACCTTTTCTTATTCTTTTTTTGTTGTTGTTGTTGATGATGTCGGCTGAGAAATTAGCACAACTGTTGTTTTCTGTTTTACTTCTGAATTTGCACTTGGAAGACATTGGGTAAAATAGAAGAAGAACAGACTGTTTGCTGATCGCTTGGATGATGGTGTGAAAAACAAAAATAATCTTCTGCTGTCATCTGTTTCCTTGAGAAGTCTTCAAATAAAGTTTAAAATAAGGAGTTTTGCTTCTATTCAAACAGCCTCTGCGAGGAAAAAACCCTGTAGACCTCATTACAGTTGATTCCTTAATAGAGCTGCAGGATTCCCAGAATCCCTTTCAGTACTGGATAGTTAGTGTGGTTGAAAATGTTGGAGGAAGATTACGCCTTCGCTATGTGGGATTGGAGGAGACTGAATCCTATGACCAGTGGTTGTTTTACTTGGATTGCAGACTTCGACCAGTCGGTTGGTGTCAAGAGAATAAATACAGAATGGACCCACCTGCAGGTAAAGAAACTCCTTGAAATACTGTCTGCCTTTGTGGCGTTCGCTGATGTTTTGAGATACCTGTGCAGCACATTTGTCCTTTCCCAGCATTCACATTGCTTTGTCAGTAGTTTCTGGCCATGGCACAAATGGGAGGTGAAACCATCTGATTGGTGAGATCCATCTAATTTGGGTTTGGAGTGGGTCAGGTGAAATGTATTTTATTAATACAGTTCACCTGACCCCAATTAATACATAATTAATTTATGTATGTTTATTAAATAAATCCAGTTGAAGTGTTTGCGAGTCTGTCAGACCATATGAAACACCAGATTACAACTTGGAGAAGAAGCTCTTTAGGGTTGAGTTTAGTGTTCAAAACCAGCTTGAATGGAAAGGAATTGGGACTGCAGTTAAGCCAGTCTGGGATCACAGACTGATCCGCCTTCTCCTGTGTAGGTTAACAACGTGTCCAGGTCTGTGCCTCGTTTTCTTTGTGCTACAGGTGAAGTTTTTCCATGAGTATTGAATTCCCTTCCTCTGGGAAGGTGTTTCTGATGTGGCTTCTGTCCCTCACACCTAATGGGGAGAGTTGACCCCAGTGTGTTCAATTCTCACGTTCGCAAGTTTGTCTGGGACCTGGGTCTTGAGTGCTTTTTGGAAACGTGTGTTTTCTTCACTGGTAGGTAGGAATCAATGTTTCCCATCACTTCTAAATTAGATGTGAATGCTGGAGAGCATGAATATCACCCACTCTGTTATTTTACACAGTCTTCGTGTTACAGAGAAACAACTTTTTCATTGACCATCTCAGAACCCTCTTGGCCTGTATAGGTTTGGTGAATATAGAAATGGCCCAGAGGAGATTTGTGCTTCCTCTTTCTTCCTTCCATTTGCTTTCTACTCTTTCCTCCTTTTATCCAGTTGTACATCCTTCTCTGTGGATTCCCTCATGCCTTTCTTTTAATTTTTTTCAGTTTTCTTTCTCTAAACTTGTTTAGAGATTTTTCCATTATTTGCTGGAGTTGTTTAATTTTCTTCTTCACTCTCCTTGATTTAACTTTGAAAATTTCTGTCTCTGGTTCTTACATGTTTTCATTGGATAGCTGTTTCCTCTTCTTTCATTTCTCTGATCATTCACTTTTTACTCAAGATTGTTACTAATGGATTCAATGCCCAGATCTTTTTCCTGACTTGCATTGACTTAAATAGGTCTTCATTACTTTACATCTCCTAAAGTTAAGCCTTGTAGGAGTTCGCTGAGAAAAGACCTTTCTGGTCTGAACTCTTCAAATTTTGCCCAAATCCTCTCCTGATCACTTTTTCTAAGGTCTTTCACTGACCCTCTCTTCTGACCCAGCTGTCAGGCTCTGCACTGCAGGGAGTAGCCTGTCAGGAGTGGAAATCTGAGGAGTTTCTGGAGGCAGGAATGCTGGTTGTTCCACTCCTGATCATTTAATGTCCACCTAACACAGAGTCACAGAATTGTCAAGGTTGGAAAAAACCTTTAAGATCTTATTGTCCAACCATCCAACGTGTCTGTGAGGCACAATGAATTAATAAAGTGTATGAGATATTGACTGATGGGAAGAAGACAGAAAAAACCCCAAGTGGCTGGTCTTATGGGATCTGCTTCAAATTAAAGTCTCTGCAAAAGGAATCTTGGAGCAGTCAGGGAAGCAGTAGTGAGTTGTGAGGACGAGATGCTGGCAGCAGAGAGCTCTGAAGAAACTCAGGGATGAGACTGTTAAACCACAAACTCAAAAGGTGAAGTTTCCTAAGGAAACTGAGGCCTAGAGACTGTGTCAGGGGTACATCCTCTGGTGATGTCTTTAGGGAAGAGCATTTGGACTAGGAAGACGTCTGTTGTGTGAAAGACCTGGTGTGGACTTTGTTAGGAAGGAGAGATTCTGTGGGCAGTACCTTGTTTTCTACACTTCAGGGATTAGATTCAGCTGCCATGGTGCAGGCATCAGAAGACAGTTCTGCATGAGAAATTGCTTTCTCTTTATAATGAGTAGGGAAAAGGGTGTGCTAAGACACAACTAACATAGGTAAGATGAAGTGACATCTTTTTAAGCTTATTTTTTTCACTCACGGGAGTTGAAACCAATGAATACACACGTGGTTGTCCTAAATTTTAAACATCTGAAGCCAGTTAAGGCAACTCCTTGATTGATAAAGGGAGCAGCCTTAGATTGTGTATCAAAGCTGTTATCAATCTCCTCTGAAGAGATGCTGAGGACCTGTAGCTGCTCCCAGATCAGGCTGTGTCCCCTTGCTATTGAACAAGGGTTTTTTTATACATCACTTCTGCAGCTTGTGACAGTGCTTTGCCTACCCTCAACTTGGATGCTACGTATCCACCCTGAGCTTTATTTCCCTCTGTGTCTGGGATGTGACCTTCTCGTGTTGATCCACCCCTGGCACCTGCCAGGTTTCACTTCCAGGTCAGTCTTTCGAGATGCAGAGCATCTCAGATAAAGGAGATCCCATGGACCCAAACAATATTTGGGATGGAGGGGTCTCTTTCCTGAAGCCACACACATCCTAACTTAATGTGAAAGGAGTTCCTCTGGGGCTTGGAACTTGATGATGTCTAAAGTCCCTTCCAGCTCAAACCATTCAGCGATTCAAAACAGCATCCCAGCTGTCTTCTCCAAATGGACTCTAGATCTCACAAGCCAATTCAACTGAAGGAAGGAGGTTGTAGCTAATTTTTTCTTTCAGATGTATATCTGAGTCTAGAATAAGCCTCCTTGCTAGTGCAAATTGGCACAGGCTGCTTGACACAGAGCCACTGAGGGCCTGAGCTCAGCTGTTTATGCAGGACGAGATCATCCCTTTTTATGCTACTTTCTATTTAAAGACAAATTGCCAGTCATTTTAATTGCTTACTACTTGTGAACCCTAATACAAATTGACACAGTACACTTCGTTCAATTACCTGCAGCCCTGGCACTTAAATAAAATGCTTTATGCTCTTTTAACCGTGCAATTTAGTGTCCAAACACTTGCCAGCATAAGCGAGACGCCACTAATTAAATGTGCACATGGTATTCCTTGCTGGCCCTTGAAACCACTGGAGTTGCATCTGTGTCTGGAATTTTGTTGACACTGCCCAGAGAAGTTGCTGCTTTTTTTCGCTGATTTTGGCCAAAGTTGCCCAAAACTTGGCCAGAGTTGCCCAAAATGCCAATTTCATGTTTCCTGTGCTTCGCTGGTATCACAGTAGAAAATGAGGGTATGTTTCTAGCATGGGGGCATCAAGCACAGTTTTTCTGAACTCAGACCTGAAACAACAAGCTGGCTGTAGCGTGGGGCAAAATCATATTGTGATAAGTATTCTCCTGTAAATTAAACCAAAAAGAATTAAACTGTTTAAGGTGAGTCGTCCCCCTCCCTGCACTTCATGCTGGTCAGAATTCTTGCAAGCAAAGGAGAAGTGAGGCAACAAAACTATAAAATAATGAACAATTAGATAAAGAGTGCACTTCTTAACACTTGTGCCTGCTGCACACGCTGTAAACAAAGACTGGAAATCCATATTCCCATTAATAACCAGACAGCTGAGGAATTAAAAATACTGCCCTGAAAGGTTAACATTCCCCTTCAAGTGTGTTTAAATTCATATGCATATCCTTGATGTCTGCTCTGAAGTAGTGAGATTTGATATAGTGGAAGTATAAATACATCCACTTCAGTGAGTGATTCTGCAAATCCTGTTTTGATAAGGTCTTAAATCTGTTGAGTTCAGAGCATAAAATTCTCTTGTACCATCAGTGCTAGGTGGAAACAGTGCTTGCCAATTCCTTTTTTTTTTTTTAACGCTTATTTTTTATTCCCTCCTTCAGAATTGTAAGATACAGCAGTAAATCTTCTGCTAGCTAGTAAATATATATGGTTATTAGATGTGCAGGATTTAAATGCAAATTGGGCCAAATTGAAATTTGATGTGAATGTGGGATGCCAGGCCAAAGAAAAGCTCCACACTCTTCACTCTGTATCAAGGTTCGAGTTTATTATTGAGCAAATGTTCATTTCCATTTTAATAATTGTTGCAATCTATCTACCTATCTTCTCTCTTTGAGGCCTTGATATGAGTGTTCTGCAATAACTTGTTACGTGCAAGATAACAATATGTTTTCTAGGGCAGGAGTAAATCCAATATAATGTTCCTCATCTCGGTATTGTTTCCTGCATTGTTCCCTTTGATGATTCATAGGCAGTTCACTGCACTCAACCATAAAGGGCTTGTTAATATCATGATTTAATAATATTAAACCTGTGTAAAGAAACTCACTGGAAGCAATGTGAAGCTGCACAAAGATGTTGCCTAAAAGTGTCATGATGAAAATTCATAAGTGTAAGTCCTTGCTCTGGTGTGATGCTCTGGTTTGAGTGTGATATCAGAAAATGTAGCTGGGTAGAGATTTAGGTGAAATGTTTCTTCCCACACCCACCCCAACAAAGCAATTAAAAAAAAAAAAAACCAAACCAAAACCTCAAAACACTTTCTGATGAACAGGTGCCTTAATAATGATAATTTTTGTTTTGTTCAAATATGACTAATATTGGCTGAAGTCCTGAGGCTCCTCAAACTAGGAAACATTAGGTATTTTGAAAAATGAAAATCAAAGGAAAGTCTTTTCACTATTTCAAGTAATGAGATAATACGATTCTTGTTCCTTCAGCAGTATTTGAAGGATGTGAATTTTTCTGGGTTTTACTCCAGGATATAAAACACAGTCTTTCTCCAGTGTGCCCCTGCTAGTTGCTTTTTTGTTGAATTTATCCATGCTGCACAGCTTGGAATACAGACACTGTTCATTTCACTTGCTCTCTCCATTCATATGACTTAAAAACATTAGTCTTCCAAAAATGTTTGATCTCCAAACAGTCACCTCTTGGTTTTGTTGTTCTTTTTTTTTTCTTTTTGTTATGGCCATCCCTTTAGATATCTATTCTCTGAAGACTATAACTGAGTGGAAATGCGCTCTGGAAAAATCCCTTAATGATGCAGCAAATTTTCCTCTTCCAATGGAAGTGTTCAAGGTAAAAGATACTTTTCCTTTGCTTGTGGAACCCGTGATGAATAAGTATCATGCCATGTTTAGCAGCTTATGTTAAACTTTTTCTGGAAATGCCTTTGATATAATACATAACCATGGGAGGTCACAAGTTGGATGTTTAAAACACTTTTTATGTGTGGACTTATTTCTTGGTCAGTGTTTTCTGGGGGCTGGGGGTGACCAGCAGGGATTTCTCCAGTTATTTTTCATGTGTCTCACTCTGTTAGACCTGTACAAAGACATCATACACAACTGTGAAATAGTAAGACTATGAATATAAAAGTTGACACAAACTGGACAGATTTCTGTGAGCCCTGCACCAAAGTTTTCACCTGATTACAAGAAACCTCCTTTAGGGACCTGTAGTGGAAGTGAGAGCTAATCTTGTTCCTACATCTTCCTTTTTTAAATTTTTTTTTTATCCTCACTCTGGTGCTTCAGCCCTGATGCACTGGCTTTAATCTCCCGTGTAAATCTGCACTGCTGTTAACCATGGTGACTCCAGATAATCCTGATTTACAAGTGTGCCTGCCTGGCTTCCAGCAGTTCCATCCTGGCTGGGGTGGGATGGGCAGTGAGGGGATGCTCAGGGAGCTCAGCAGTGCCCCCATGTCTATGGTGTCACCTCTTGCTTGGGCACCTGGTTGTCCAAGCTGCTCTCCCCACCACCCTGGGGACCCTCTGGGTTCCTTGCCAGCCCTTAAGCAGCTCTGCCCTGGGATACTCCAGAACATCCATGGAGTTGGTGCAGTTCATGTGTGGATGTGGAACTCAGCAGTGGCCTTGGCAGTGCTGGGTTGATGGTTGGACTTTGAGGGCTTTTCTACCTGAAATGATTTCATGGTTCTGTAACTGGAATGAGGCTCTTAGCATGTCCCATTCTGGCTGTCACAAAATCCTGGTGCCACCTTCACCCTCCCTGCAGGGATGTGCCAGCAGCTCCCATGAGGAATCCAGCTGAGATGCCACGTTAATTTGTGGACACTTTGCTGATAGCCCAGGCAGTGACTCCCTGGCAGTGTGGGAGCTCTGCCGTGCTGGGAGAAGAGGGAAGGTTTGTGTTGGCCTTGGGCATGGATGTGGGCTTGAGGAACCCTGTGCTGGGATGGAAGTGGCCTGCAGAGTCTGAGTCTCTGCCATTCATCTCATCCAAGGCTTCCATCTGCCAACTCTGTTAAAAGTTTGCGTTGGCATCTTCAAGATCAAAAATGCTTTTTGTGGGGCAGGGATTAAATCACAAAAGGGAATGTTTAATGTGTAAATTTTTGTTCCTGTCTATGTGAAAGAGCGAAGAATGTTTCTGATGAGGCTCATGAAACATCCTTTTTAAAAAGAAGTTTATAACTAACAGCTGTGTTGCTGCCTCTTCCCAGCGTGCCAGACTTATACCCACGTATTTTAATTATTGCAGGCAGGTCATAAATTTGAATTTAGCAAATCCCAGTTGCTGTGCTGTGTGGTTGGAACTTGCAAAGCTGTTCCTCTTGGGAGACAGTGCAAAACCTTGAATGCTTGAATGGCCCAAGGGAAAAGTTACTTTGGGGCCAAATGTGGCAAAAATGTCAATGTTTAGATCTATGATTCGGTCTCTGTTTATCATAAGTAGAAGGCGAGCACAAGATGAGCATAATTCAGAGTTTGGTGCTATGTGAGCCCTGGTTCTGGTGCTGGGGAGGCAGAAGACTGGATAAATTTTTTTGTATGTGGGCATCACTTTATTCTGCCCATTTAGGGTGAATCAACCCCATTTTGTACATCTTAATTAAGGAGAAAATGACAAGATGTCATCTGTGCCTGTGAGCAAATCTTCCTCTAATAATGACTTAAACATGAGTTAAGGATTTAGGAGACTGAGAGTAAACTCAACTGATCTTGCAAGGAAAGCCAATGATTATGTGTGGTACCTTCAAATAGAATCCCAGATCCCAGCAAAGAGTGTCATATCCAAAGGTGTCTTTTGTAACTTCTTTTTAATTGTATTTTTTTTTTATTTTATTTATAAACCCAGCACAGAAGTAGCATCTCTACACGGTGCCTGGGGCTCCTTGCTAACGCATGACTGTAACTGTCATGTGTTAGATAAAAAGCAGCACAAGGTTTGACAGCTGGCAACTCTTGGAGATCTTCTGGAAAGCTGAAAATGCCTACTTTGGCAGACATGGTAACTGCACACTGAGCAGTTACATTCTGGTTTTCCCACATTTCCCTGCAGAATTCCGTGGCTGAGCAGGGTGTAGGTGTGTGCTTGCTCTTCATGAGCACGTCACCTGGGCTGGATTATGGCTTAAATCCACGCTGTCCTTAGAGCTCTGCATGACTAAGGGAAGTGTCACTGTGGTGCCATCAGACTGTCCCCAGGAGGTGGCACTGGCAGAGCAGAGCCACGTTTGTCCTGTGGGAAGTAGCTGCTCTCAGGGGTCTGTCAGCCCATTGCTGCTGTCAAAACTCCTTGGCTTCTGCCTGAGAATTCAAAAACCATGGGTTTGAGCCTGAATTATCAATGCTCAGAAGTGTGGCAGAGCTGAGTTTGGCGTGTGGTGGTCTTCAGCAGCAGCTCCAAAAACCCCTTGCAGAAGCAGAGCCCTGATCCCCTCTTGGCATCCAGGGAGAGGACACCAGACCACAGGAGCTGGTTGCAAAAATCAGGGAGAAAGCTGCAAACAGGATTTTCTTTTTTTTTTTTTTTTTCCCCTGGTGCTGTTTTACACTTGGCCATATGTTGGAAGTGTTTGTAAAATGCTTTAGGATCCTTTGAGAAAGGAATGTGATGTTTAACTGCCAGAAAATGCTGCTATTATGCAGCTACTAAACATAGTGTTTTGCAAACTGCACATCCTGGAATAAATTTTCCTCCTCACAGAAGCTTTTTGCAACACACCTGCTATTTTGTCGTTCCCTGCTTTTCAGAAAACATGTTGATCCTTGAAGAAAAATAAATACAGACAGGGTTTTCAAGGATGTTTGAATGGCTTAGGAGCATAGATCCTTCCAAAAGACTGCAACCCAAGGATATGTTTCCTTTTCTGTGTCTGCTCTGATTTCAGGGTGCTGTTGGGATGCCCCTACACTTGCTTTGGTACTGGTCATAAATGATGGCTTGGGCTTCTAAGGACACCTGATAAAATGGTCAGGGCTTGTTGTGAATAAAGATGGTCAAAATGTTACCAGGGGCTGATTTTGAGTTAAGTGGAACAATTTCAGTGGTTTGCTTCAGTGCTGGCATTGCTGGTACTCTCTTAAGACAGAGCCATGCTCCAAACACAGCCCTAATACTACAAATCGGTGCATATTTTAGAGTTACAGCCCAGCAGCTTGTATAAGGTGAAGGGGTTTAGTTTCCTGGAGAGAGGCAGACAGGAAATCCTGGATATCCTCTCTGACCTCCCATTCTGCTTTCTCCAGTCTCCTGTGCCAGGTCTGTGGGTCCCATGGAGGTGTTGTGTATCCTCACCTCAGGCACCTCTGTTTGGGCAACTAAATCCTATCCAGGATTTGGGGTGCTCATCATCTTTCCATGGATCTTGCATATTGGCATCCTGTTCCCAACTCCTGTGAACTGAATCCCGATGACTGGCTTGGATGGAGCTGTTACCAGCCACATCCCTAAACCAAACCCTGATAAAGTGCTTGGAGAGCACAAAGGAGACAGAGGTGTTATCTAAGACAGGTGAAGTTCCTGATTTGTAGCCTTTGGTCCCATTCCTCTACTCTCCTCTCCTCCTTTCCTGAAGTTGTTTTTCGTTTTCTAAATCTTTCTAACAAAAAACCCCTCTATATTATGCCTGGCTCAGTGTTCCCCTATTTCTGACTGGAGCTTCTGGATGTCTTCTGCTACCAGTTATTAGTATTAGTTAATACTAAAATAATGATATAGAAGGAATCAGTTGGGATAGAACTCTCCTGAGGAGACAGATGGAGGGACCATCCACCACCTAGGCAAGAGCTGCCCCTGAAATTCAGGACAGAGTGATGCTTCTAGTTCTACACTCACAAGCCTGAAGACAGATATTAAACAGGACTCCTTCCTACCAAAAAATTATGTTTTTTCCATTGGATGAACTGTACATTTTATTAGTAAGAGTGACGCTTTCTCCAAGACCTTGATTTTTTTTTTTTAAAAAAGACAACATCTCTCAGAATTTAGTAAACATTGTGGATGTTTTAGAGTGTTTTCTTCCAGTGTTTTGTATTTTGGAAGAGTTTAAATTAGAAAAACCCATGAGGTACTTCCAACTCATAGACAATCCTGACCTGGCTGCATGAGTAGCCATCCAACAGGGTTTTTCTGTCTCCATCCTCTCTCAGTTGATGGGCATGTGCTGATGCAGCAGCTTAGAAGGAGCATGCCTTTGGTTTCACTTGGAAGCCAAACCCCAGTCCTGAGCTCCTTCATGCCCTGATGGCTTGGCTGGCCCCAGCTCTGCACACTGCGCTTTAATAACCCACGAGTTGCTGTGTTGTCTGCAGGCTGCCAGATTATTTATACTCCATCTGTTCTTCCCCATCCATGGGCTGGCCAGCCCTTTTCCATGGCTGCTGTTTGCCTGGCTGGGAGACGTGCATGGCTTCCCAATCCCTCTGCCTTTTGATCCGCTCCTGCCTCAGCTCCACTGAAGCCATTTATCTTTGTAAGAGCCAAGGGACACCACAGAGGGAGTGAGGATGTCTCTGATAGCAAAGGGTGAGATGGAGGCTGGTGGTACCTCTGTGAGCAGTGAACAGCTCAAACCCTCTCCAGTTCCCTCCTGACTGTGCAAGGAGTTGGGTTGGAAGAGCAATCCAAAGAGGTGGGTGAAGCCAAGCCCTGTCTGAGGTGCCCCCAGGGTCTGTTTGGCAGCACCATATGAAAGTCATGGTTGGGAGAGAAATGCTAGAGGCAGTTCAAGCCAAACAGATGGGATGAGTGAGAACGAGGACCCTCAGCCTTCCTTGTCCCTGTGGCATGCGTAGTTTTCTTTATCACATGCTGAGGTCTCTCAGGATGGGGAGACGTCAGCAAAAAGAGCCTGGTTTAGTTGAATCACTGCATCCAGGCTTGGTGTGAAGGAGTTTGTGACATCCTGAGCTCCTGCCTTCCACATCCCTGTGTTTTCCACTGAGAAGAGCTGATGTGGACCTACAACAGCATCTGCTCCCATGTACGAGGTGGGTGATGCCCAAAAGTCACCTATTTTAGGGCATTTTGCAAAGGCATGTAGTGGTAGGGCAAAGAGGAATGACTTAAAACTGAAAAAGGGAAGATTTTGGTCAGATATTAGCAAGAAATTCTTTCCTGTGGGCTTGGTGAGGCACTGGAACAAGTTTCCCAGAAGTTGTGGCTGCCACATCCCTGGAGGTGGTCAAGGCCAGGTTGGATGGGGCTTGGAGCAACCTGCTGTAGTGGAAGGTGTCCCTGCCCATGGCAGGGGGTTGGAATGAGATGATCATTAATGTCTCTTCCAACCCCAACCATTCCGTGAGTCTGCTGTTACCTAAAGATGAATTAATGTCCTCAAAGAAAGCAAAAGCAGCTGTGGTCCATAGCTGTTTTTCAGGGTGGTTGCAGCTCACAATGTGCATTGAATTGGCTCCTGATCCTCTCTGCTCTAACAAATTCCCATTGATTTCTCAGTAACGATTCCTGCCATGATGTTACCGAGGGCAGCCTCAGTCCCTCCTCACAGCTGAGGGGCTGTGTGTTGAAGGAGTATGAGCAGAGACATTGCTGGTTTCACTTTGAGCACTCAAGTAGCTGTTTCCACCTGTGGCCCCCTTTCTATGTGACTTTACCCCCTGTGAAATGGGACCTGGGCGTGCAACACCACCGTGTCTCACCGGTGAACACTTGTGAAGCGCTTTGGCTCTTAAAAAAAACCCAACCCAAACACGCCAAAAAAACTCCAAGTGAATGAATCTCCATCTCTTTTACCTCTGCCCATGCTTCCAGCACCCAGGCAGAGCCAAGCAGGCGCTGTGTGGGAGGGGATCTTTGCCCTAATGCCATCTGCGGCGGCCTGAGCCATACGGAGAAGGTGTGCTTGGATTTCGACCGGCTACTCTGCAATGTTGCTGTTTCTATGGTAACTATTTTTTATTCAACAAGAGGAGCTTAAAATCCGTAGGGCTAAATCCAATCCTCGGCAGAAGCCTCTGCAGTTTTTCAAGGGGCTTTTCAGTAGGTGCAGTCTGTAGCTGGCTCTCGTTGCTTCAGGGTCGTGGTGTCTCTAAAACCTCCCTCGCAGCACCCTTTCCTCATCATCCCTCACCACATCTCTACATTTTGGTCATCTTCTGGTGGCACTTGTCAGAATAAGGGGACAATTTGCACGTGTTGGGTCTTACAGGGGATTTCTGTCTCCCTGAAGAGAGTGCACCTTCAGGGAAAATTGCTCCATGTTTAGCAAAGGAAGCTGGTGAATCACAAACAAGACTGATTCATCTGCAAATAATGCAGAGGGTTGCATTTGGTAGCATGTCTTTCTTCATTTCCTTTTTTTTTTCTCAATTAAAACACAAATGCCAGATTCCTGTGGAGGCAGTTTAACCACTGCTATTACTGTGTTTGTGGCTGGTTCCCACACGTGAGCTTTGTGATTAAAATTAGGCTATTAGAAACAGCCAGTTTCTCTGAGAAATTAGAGAAAACACGGAGGGGAAGTGATTTCTTCGAAAACAAAAACCAAATCAACTAATCTGTTCCCAGTTATACCTGATAGGGCCTGCTCCTCTGTGTCCTTTATTAGAGTAAACCAGGAGAGATGGGACTGAAGGCAAGAGTATTTCACACTGTTAAAGAAGGCTCAGGTCAATAATTTATTAAGTGTTTCTAATCAGCCTCTCAACCTTGCAGCTTTTCAGCATTCAAACTCAGTTTGCATGAAGAATTTTGCATGAAGTTGCAGTTTTATAATTTGTGTGCATCTGACTGTCCTGGACCAAGAGAGCTCTGACTTTTAAGAATATTTGAAAATTAGCCTGAAATTTGAAAATTAGACCCAAATGAGAGCCATTTGCTCTTTTATATACACTGTGTAAGCTGCTGCAGTTAAAATTATATTATGCCTGTGGTCTTGAGCAGAATGGGCTTAAAAATGGACATTTCACAATCTGAAAGTGATGCCCTTCCTTGGGTTTGGGGACACAGATAGAGCAGCCACCCAGAGTGCAGCTTCCCTGAGTGTCACAGACAAAAGCAGCTTAGCTAGGTCCCCCTGCTCTATCAGCTTTACCCAGTGCCCTGTAAAATTACCTGAACTCCACTCTTGTGACATGGACAAAATTGAGTTTATTTACACCCAAATGGCATTTTTTACCAGAAATTACATTTGTTGACCTGGTATTTCGCTACCAGGTTGGGCAAATGGCAGTGATGGTTTTGGAATTTCTCTTTCTCAGTCCATCACCTTAAACTAATACGGAGTTAATTATCAGAACTTAGGCATGTCACCCACCACAGGTGGTTTACTCACATCCTTAAGAGTCGCAAAGCTTTTCTAAATGTGTTTCTAAATGTGGATCTCTTTTGGAGTGACATTTAGGCTGCCATGTCACCTGGCATTTCTGAAATCCACACTGCTGGTGGCTTGTTAGCTGAGAAGGAGAAAATTATGTGGCTATCTCAGACCCTAAAGAGAGAAGGCTGGGAATTTGGAGCCTGTTTGTGCTCCCAGCACTGTGGCTGACTTGTAACTTAACCTCCAGATGTTGCAGTTCCCAGCCCTGCGTGTGATGCTGGATGCAGTGAGCTGTTGCAAAGCCCATCTGTAATTTTTTCCAGAATAATTACAGAAACACAAGCCGTGTAAAGATGGAAATCACGGGGCAGATGTGTATCAAAGCAGGGCTGTCTTTCAGGTGGCCCAGAGGGTCACAGCCTGTGCATTTGCAAATGCACCCCCAGCTCTAAAGCTGTGAGCGTGGGGCTGAGTTTAATTGCTTTTTTGGGATTATAGTGAGAGCTTTGACAGCTCTGGCTGTTGCCAGTGGGTTTGGACTGTGAGTGACAGACGTTCATTGAGGAGTTTTGCAGTGCTTCACTCATTACCCCTGAGCTGTAATCCTTCATGTTAGAGACTTTGACCCTTGGAGTGAGCAGCTGTGGTGCCCGTGCCACGTTAATTTGTTGAACGTTTTGTGGCATGATTTTTCACTTTGCTGTAAGGGAGTCTGCTGTGTCCTTGTTGATTGTCAGTCCAGGTCACTTGACTGCTCCTCAGCAGCCAGAGGGTGTTTCCATTGCCCTCTCAGGGCTCATGAACCCCCAGGACAGGTGATCTACTCATATAAATTACAGAATCACGGAATCATTGACTCATTTAGCTTGGAAAACACCTCCAAGATCGAGTCCAACCATTAACCCAGCACTGCCAAGCCCACCACTAAACCATGTCCCCAAATGCCACATTCACAGCTTTTAAATCCCTCCAGGAATGGTGACTCCAACACTTCCCTGGGCAGCCTGTGACAATGCTTGGCAGCCCGTTCAGTGTAGAAATTTTTCATAATGTCCAACCCAAACTTCTGTGTGGTCAGCAGGGCTGCTCCTGGGAACCACTGACTGGCAGTAAGAGTAAAGGCCCACCGTGCATGAGGCTTTAAAATGATCCAGCTGGTCAAAACTATTCTGTCTGTTGATCTCCATTTCAAAGGAAATTGAAAGTCACTTGGAGAAGTTGCTAGAAAATAATGGCTGGTGACATCCTCGCTGGTGGCGTTGAATGCTGTGAAATAGCAGCAAGGGGTCGAATTCTGCCACCCATTATCATGTCAGGCATTTCTTTTGTTCAACTGCAGAGCCTGGCGGGAACCAGAGGAAAGTCTCACCCCTCCAGTCCTTTCCTTGTAGCTGCTTTTATTAAACAGGCGTCGTTCCTGTCAATGTGAATAAAGGGAAGAGAGAGCAGTTCATTATCCAGTGTATCACTTTGAGTCTAATACTAATTAAAAGCTTTGCCATCACTTCTCTGGAACCTATTCTTAGAAATTATGTAAATTAATTGGAGTTTTGAAGAGGAGCATATGCCAAATCCTGAGTAATTCCCTGCTGGCTGAGGCAGCTCCAGCACTGGAACCGGAGAATGGCATCAGGAATCTTTTTTCTTTCCTTTTGTGGCTGCAGAAACATAAAGCTGCTTGGGTAAATTTTGATGGTTCTCTTTAGGCAGTAGACGAGACAGATTGAATATCCAGACCCTGACCATTTTCCAGAGAGGTACAATACAAAGGCTTTTTCTCCATGAAAGCTTTTCCATCTCAAAAATGACATTTAACACAGAAAGGGTATTTACCTCCACAGCATTTCTCCAAAGAAATGCATGTTCCTGTTTCAAAGAGGAGTTTGACCCTCAAAAGGGAGACGTACTTGAGATCCTGTGAACTCCCCTTGTGAGTTCACTCTTGCTACTAATTTAATGGGGGAAATATTTACTTGCTGTGCTGAATGACAAGGGAGATTTGATCCCAAGGCACACAGTGCTTTTGAAATAAAATACCTTTAAGTATTACTGGTGCTTTTTTCCCCCATCTGATTATTTTTCCCCTTTGAAAAAAAGCCAAAACAAATAGAAGGAGAAACACCAAAGAAAATGATTCAGATAAAAAAGGAGAAGCAGTATAGCTTGGTGTCAGTATATTTTGGTCTCAATCAACAAATCACTTTAAAAGTTGATTAAACTACTTGAGTGTTTAAAGATAAACATGATTAAGTACTTTGGTGGATCTTGGCTTATTATGTATTGAAGCTGGATCTGAGCGTGAGTTGAATCATGGAACGTTTGTGGGGAGATGCTGATTCCAGATGCACATTTTGCAAAGTTGCCTTTTCTTCAGAACTTCGCCCCAAGGATTAGGAGACTCGGAGTGTGGATCCTCAGGCAGGAGGAGGCAGCCCTCCAGCCCAAATGCTATTTTTTCCTTCAGAGGTTTGAAGTTCAGTGCTGGTGAGATTGGAGTTTTGCAGCCATCATCTTTTCCCTCTGAAGCCTTTTCAGCATTAAAGGTGGTGGTTTTCAATAGGACCTTAAAGCTCATCTCCTTCCATTCCCCTGCCACGGGCAGGGACACCTCCCACTATCCCAGTTTGCTGGCCTTGAACACTTCCAGGGATGGACAGCCACAACTTCTCAGGGAAACCTGTTCTAGTGACTCACAGTAAAGAATTTGTTCCTAATATCTGATCTAAATCTGCCTTTTTTTCAGCTTAAAACCATTCTCCCTCATCCTTTCATTGCATACCCTTATGAAAAGAATGCTCAAACTCCTGGATGTCTACTCCTTCCTCAGGCATTAGTTCCTTGGGCTCTGGGCCATTATTCATAAACATTCCTCAGTTTCCTCATCAGTATTTTCTTCTGCTTTGAGACAAAATTCATTATAGTTCCATTGGTGGTTTTTTTCTGCTTTTTGGTTTTCACTGAAAAGGGCTCCATAGCACTGCGGGTTGGTAAGATGAAAACAACCATTAATTTAGCTGTGGTTGGAGCTTGTAAAAATCCTTATCTCTAGCAGCAGTTGGAATGTAAGATTCCAAAATAGAAGTTGTTAAGCCCTTACAAGCGGAGACAGTTCTTGGGAAAAGAAAGCACAATGAAACACAACTTTGGATCAATAGAAAATCATTTTAGAACAAGAATACCACATGTAGCAATGAATGTAGATGGGATTGTTGTTGCTAACCACTTATTAGATAGCAAGCATTCTGCATGTATTTTGGAGTAGTCTGTGAGTGTGTGCTAAATATAACATCATCTCTCTTTATGCTTGTATTGGCTAATGCACTAGAGGTTTAGAAATACTGTGGGACATTTTTATTGAATGAACACAAAATGCAGTCATTGCCCTTGAATTAGGGTGGCAGCTGGTGTGACTATTAGGGGTCACAAGGGATGGAGTAATTAGGTGTTAAACACTGAACTGGTGGCAAACCAGGGATTTAAGTCTGGGTTGCTTCTGAATTTCAGGATTGCATCCTGCATCCCCAGAGCTGCTGTGAGGAACCCTCTGTGTGTAGCCTGTGGGTGCAGCCAAGTTTTATCCCAGGTGGAAGTGTTATGTTGGGCATTTACTTGAACACAGCTGCCTGTTTGCCCATCATCATGTTCTCTGGTTGCCCACAGTTTGGGTCTGAATTCACTGTCCAAGCCTTAATCCCTTTCCAGTCATCTGGCTGGAAAAAAATTCCTTTCCATCTTGCCAGCTTGAAGACCAGCCCAAGTGCTTATTTTGGTGCCCTACAAGTGCTGGACATCCATCAGGGTAAATCCAGGGCATGCTGAGCATCTTCTGCATTGGAGGGCTTCAGTTTGAGTCTTGGCACCTCTGGACTCTCAGTTGCTCCCAGAGGGTGGTGGCTGTCAGAGGTGGAGAGGCTCTGCCCATGGGAGATTTTCAAGCTGCAGTTTCTCAGCCATTTTGCTCTCATTTTGGTGAGCACAATCTCCTTGTGGACCAAGTTCTGCTTGGATTCTGCTGCTGAGATGGACATACCCTGTGCTTTAGGTGTGATGGGCTTGGTGCTGTAGATGTGTCCTCTAGGACTGAGGTTGTCCCCTCTCTTTCTGTGGCTGGGTTGGTATGGAAGGAACATTGGAATAGCAAAGTTGACAAAACCCATGCGGACGCCTTTCAAATAGGTTTTCAGATGTGTTGGCTCCTTCTTGATGTCACCACGTGTCCCTCTTCCCACAGGACCACACTGATTTGAGAAACCACTTCTTCACTGTGGGGATGAAGCTGGAGGCAGTGAATATGAGGGAGCCATTTCATATCTGTCCTGCATCAGTGACCAAGGTGAGTGCTCAGAAAGGAGGGATGGAAGGAGCCTGACTGAGAAACCCTTCCTGACTTCCACCACATTTAGAAAAAAAACCCCGAGAGTGCTACTTAAGTGGCTGGAGAACACTGTAAGAAACAGGTTTAAAATCCATGGATGTTCCTAATTAATTCTTTCTTTCCCACAAGCATCACCAGCTGATTCCATGTACTTAAAGCCAACGGGGATGAGGACGTTCATCTACAACTTGCATGCAAAAAAAAAAGGATCCCTCTTCTGTCTTTGTCTCCCCTCCATCCATATCTATTTTTCCTGCACATCTGAGAAACTTTTGGAAATAGAACAGCTGAATGGAGGTCGTAGTTGGATATTAATCCACACACTCAAATACAAGAGAGAGGAAGGCTCTAGAGTCTTCAGGATCCTCTCCAGTTGCTGCTCAGCTGTGAGACCCTGAACCTCTGCACTTTTCATTGCTTCATTTCACTCATCTCTAAAACTCTAAACTTTGATCTCTTGGGCAGAAACACTGATGAAAAGGTTTCGGTGAGAGCAAATTATTTTCAGTAGTTTGATCCCCAGGTTTGGCTGTCTCAGCTTTCTGTGTTACCTAACATTGCAGCAAATCTAACTCCCCATTTTGGTCTCTTCTTTTTCACCCCTTAGGTTTTTAACAATCATTATTTACAAGTGACCATTGATGACTTGAGACCTGAAGCCAGCAAAATCTCAATGCTTTGCCATGCAGATTCCTTGGGGATCTTGCCAATACAGTGGTGCCTTAAAAACGGAGCCAATCTCACACCTCCCAAGGGTTTGTATTCCTTCTCAGTCATTTTTGGGTTTACTCTGAAGGACATTTGCATGTTATTATTGCCTTTAAAATTGTGGTGGTGGTTGCTGCAGAGCGTCAGCTGAAGTATCTCAAGCCAGAGTAGTTCTGGCTGTTCTGGCTCCTGTCAGCCCATGAACATCTCAACTAATGCGTCTTGCTGGTGGATTGATGTCCGTGCTTTGAAGTCTGATCCAGGCTTGTGAAATCCTCTTGAATCCCTATGGAATGAGTCCTAGCAGCTTTTTGTGTAAAAGGAGCATTAAAAGTCCAGTCACTGTAGTGGCTAACCATGTTCCATTCACCTTGGTACAACACTGAGGCCGAGCAAAGCTCCTAAATCTGAATGTCTGAGCTAAAAACAGCTGCCTGCCCAGGTGTGTGGAGGGATTTCCTTGGCTGTCTCAACAAATCCCAGGGCACACTGCAAGCAGTGTTCAGGTCAGAGCCAGGAGAAACAGCTCCAGCCCTGCTGTTCTCAACTTTGTAGCAGTGCAGTTAATTACTCCCAACTTCAGACAACCACCTGTGGTGCCCTAGCTATATTTCTTTGCTTGCAGAATGTGTTGGTTCCCTGGAATTTCAGGTTTTTGAAGCTGGCTGGGTTGCTGGTCTGTTGCCAAAAATCAGTGTTGCTTGGGAGAAAAGAAATGCCTCAAAAAAAAAAAGGAAAAGTGGAGCTAAGTTTTGTGTATGAACTTTGGTCTTCATTTTGGAAAAAGCATGATGCTGCCAAACCCAGGGAAGGGAAGGAATATTCCTACCAGATTCAGAATCCTCTTATGTATATCCAAAGTGCTTCTTCTGCACACGTAATTTGAAATTCCCACCAAAGTCCTGGAGCCCTGTGCATGCAGCTGCATGCAGTGCATCCATGATTGCTCTGCTGCTTCTGCTGAAATAAATCTGCTGTCTGGGGCTTTAGCTCTCTCCTGCTGAAACCCAGGTGTAATGATAATGCCTGTGTAAGCACTCACTGATATTAGCCAGAAAAGTTGCTAGAAAGGAAATTAAATGAAATATTTTGGGGTTTTTCCCATCCAAATTCAATGCAGCTTGCCCTAGGCAGGATAATTAAGTGAAGGAGACCATAGGCTTAAAAGTTTCCAATCCATGCTGATACAAAGCCTGTCTGAGATGGTGTTTTGTGGGTCAAGTGTGTGTGAACTCTCTTTTAGATGCCAACATTTTAAGACATAGATGAAGCATCTGGCATGTGAGTATTTTTCAGCTTGGCCTGAAAAATATTGGTCTAGTGGGAGGTGCCCATGGCAGAGGGGTGGAACTGGGTCATCTTCTAGGCATCTTCCAACCCAAACCATTCTGTGATTCCATGGTACTACGATCTCCTGTTATTGGGATCCACCTGGGCACCTGAGAAAGTGCAGAAAGTCTCTCCCTATTCCCCTGGTGAAAATCAAATTTGCTTTCTGCTGCGAGATCAGAGATCCTGGGGGGAAGCTATTAAAAAGGGATAAAGCCAGTGGCGGATAGATGCATTCTATGTGTTGCTGTATTTTTTATGCTGGGTATAAGGGCTGCATGTCCAAACTGAATTTTAGCACCTTAAAACCTTTTCTATGGGCAAACATGTTCTTGGAGTTACTAAAATGTAATCAAAATATTAGAATGAGTTATTTGAAAGTAAACACAAATTAAACACGACAAAAACCCATAAACCAAATAAGAAAGCAGACAGAAAGTGAAAAGCATCCAAACCCCTGGTTAATTTAGGGTTGACAAGGAGGTTCTCTGATCTCAAAATCAACAGATTTTTTTTTTGTCAGAACAATGTGCCATGTTGGGGTATTGGAGTTAGGGGTCTTTTATTTGTCTGATATCCATTCTCTTGCCTTTTTGCCTATCAGGGCTTTATTGAAGACAAACAAAGAGTAAATGGGTCATGAACAGGAGGTGCAAATATTTGCTACTCGAAATAGAGAGCAGTATTTTCCTGTACAGTGCCAAAAATGAATACCCATTAGCTGCTGCTGTATAAACATTGAACAAGCTCTGTTTATATTTATTAGAGCAGGATTTATAGACCACTTCCCTTTAGAGTAACAATCATTGTTTTATGAGCTATTAAGTAGGAGAAAAAAACATTTTGATAATGCTCCTAGTTGTAAAGCTCACTGAGGAAAAGCCACTTCCAAAACCTCCAGTACGTTTGTATTGTTATATTTGCTTCTGATTAGGCTGCTGGGCCCTTCCATGTCTGGAACTGAGGTGGCAAATATGGGGAAGGTGTACGATCTCCTGGGAGCAGCAGCTGAGTTGTGCAAACAGAGCTCTCAGTGCTGTCCCTTGGGCTGAGCCTTCCAGCATGGCAGGGTGTGAGTGCTGTGTGCTGAGGGAGGCACTGGGTACCTGGTACCTCCCCGTGTGCTGGGGGAGGTAACTGAGAGCAGGATCACAGAATCTGGGACTCAGTGAGGCTGGGAAACACCTCCAGTCAAGCTGGATCATCCAACCTGTGGATGACAGGAGGATGATCAAGTCCAACCTATGATCACCACCTTGTCAACCAGCACTGAGTGTCCAGTTGTTTCTTGATCGCTTCCAAGGGTGGGAACTCCACCACTTCCCTGGGCAGCCCATTCCAAAGCCTGACAACCCTTTCAGTGAAAAAATTCTTCCTAACATCCAGTCTAAACCTCCCCTGGCCCAGCCTGAGGCCGTTCCCTTTCCTCCTGTCGGGAGCAGAGTCCAAACCCCCCCAGCTGTCCCCTCCTGGCAGGGAGTTGTGCAGAGCTACAAGGTCCCCCCTGAGCCTCCTTTTCTCCCCCTGAGCCCCTTCCCCAGCTCCCTCAGCCCCTCCTGGGGCTCCAGACCCTTCCCCAGCTCTGTTCCCTTCTCTGGACACCCTCCAGCCCCTCAGTGTCTCTGGCCATGAAGGCCCAGAACTGGACACAGCCCTGGGGATGCAGCCTCACCCTAAAAAGGCCACAGACAGGTCAGGGCTTATTTGAAGTCAATTCCTGGGTGTTCCTCTCTCAGAATGCTCCTTGTGGTGCTGCAACGAGTTATTTAAATTCCCCAGGTGCCTTCCCAGGTTCCATTCCTGCTGAAGCCCAAAGGAAAAGGGTGATTCAGTGATTCAGTGATTCCGGTGATTCCAGTGGTACAGGGCCAAGCTGGCAATTCTGTGGTGACAACACAGTCAAGTTTTTGTACCTCACTAAAACACCTCTAAATGTGCCTTTTCTGCCCACTCTGACAAGATCTATGCGGCTTAAAATGGAGATGCAAAACCCATCCATGAGGCATTTAAATTGGAGATAAAAAAGGAGATGGGGAGGAACTGTGAGGAAAATACTGTTGCAGAAATTGTTAAGAAACAAGGAATTTTTTGTATGAAAAAAGAAAATTCTATATAAGTACCTGCCCTTTTTTTTTTTCCTTGTGCATGTTTAGTTTTTTAATTATTATGCACTTTAATGCCCCACAGAGACAGGCATCTTAGCTCAAGGCTTTATCTCAGTAATTTATTTGTCATGAATGCAATTATTAGCATTAGAAATCACCTTATCCAAGATACTTGGATCTTAGCAGGATGCTTGGCACGTTGTTCTCAAAAATTTCACCTCCTTTTTTTGGGATCTGGCAGACTGGTAGGGGATTACACTCAGTATTACAGTCCTTGCCTGTAAAAAAAAAATCACAATTTTCATTGTCATAAATGATTCATTCGCATTTGATCTTGAGTGTCCCTTTTTGACTGTCAATGCAAAAGGCATTTAGGGATGTTCTGTGAAGTGAGGCCAGGCTGAGATGCCAGGAAGGGAGATTGAGGGGAGAATTTGGCCTTTGGGTGACTCCTGAAACTTCCCAGTAAGAGCAGTTCTGCAGTAATGTCATTAGAGTATCCACAGGCCCCTGGACAGGATTATCATTCACTGGTTTCAAGCATTGCAAAAATAGAGACCAAGAGGCAGGCAAAAAAAAAAGCCCCCAAAAGCAAATTAAAAACAAAAAACGACATATTTCTGTCCCAAGAATTTATTGCCTAAATTGCCAAGTAAGAATAGAGGATGAGCAGAGGTCTGATTTGTCTTTCTGTGATGATGCTCTTTGAGAGAAGCTCATATAAAGGAATCACTTTATTTAACCTAGAAGCAGAGGCTGAAGGGATGATCTTGCTGAGGCTGGGATATCTGTGTTCATTTTCCTGCTGTGCTCCAGATTTCTGTAACATTCTTACTGGGATGGGATTCAGCTCACACACCCTGAAGCTGCTGGGGGACTCAGTCAGGGAGGGTACATGAATGAAGAGAGGAGAATTATCTCCTCTCTTTTAAAAGAGAGGATGGATCAGCTTCTGCTTGTGCTGATCCTCTCCCAGTCCACTCCTGAGGGACCAGCAAATAACCCATGTCCAGCCCCATAACCCCATCTCTTAGCCAAAAGCAGGAGAAAGGAGTCCATAACTAACCCCATGTGGAAATTTGGGACAGTGGCACCTCTCCTTAGTTATGGGTTTGTTAAAAGTTGGGAGATGCTCGCAGAAAAGGGAAAATAGGGAAAATCATTATGTCTTACTACTTCTTAATGGAGACTTGGCAGTGAAATGCAGGAGGTGTGTGAGGGGAGGCTGGAGAAGCCACTGGCTCTCACAGTGTGTAAGCAGGGGCCCTGCTGAGCCTGCACAGGTCACAGAAGCAGGATGAGATGCTGAAACACAGATGTTCCATCTGCTTGGGGTCTGTTTTGTCCTCTGTCTGTGGTGGGGAGTGGTGGCTGATGGCTCCTTTTGTTTTGTCCTCCTGCAGGTTACTCTGGCCAGGACTTTGACTGGGCAGACTACCAGAAGCAGTGTGGAGCTGAGGCAGCACCTCACATGTGCTTTAGAAATGTAAGTTCTTCTTTCTGCTCCTGTCCATCCATGTGAAACAAAACAGCTTGCACAGAAAAGATGCTCCAAGGCTTTGAGAGGTTCCCCCAGAGCACCATGAAGCTGCCTAAGGAAACAAATTGGGAAATGTTCAAGATCTCCATCCCTAAAAGAGAAAAAACCCCTTTTTTAGTTTTGTCTTTATCTGTAATTATCCCGCTCTTCATCCCCTCCCTGGTTTTGTACAGCCCAAAAAGGATCTCAACTGGTTATTGCAATTATTTTAAGTGCTACTAAAAATAATTTAGGTAAAGAAATTGCATAGTATCATTTGCCCCTTTTTGCATTTTAGGTGTTTTCTCTGTATCCCGGGGGGGATACATTTAACCAAACCACATGTATTAAAACTCTAAATGTTGAAAATGTATGAGAGGATAATTAACCCTCATGGATGCTCTGGTCCTTGGGACAGTTCATATCCTTCCTTGATGCAGCAACAGTGATGTGAGAGTGATGGATGCCATTAAGATTCACAGCTTTTGAAATAATCTTTTGCAGGCTGTTTTATGGCAATGACAGTCCTGTGTGGCTTGATCTGACAGGTATTCATCACTTGGGGAAAGGCAGATGTAGCCTTCTGCCTTTTCCAGTAACCTGGTGCTCTCCTTCATGTGCCCATCAGCTGATGGAGGTTGAGATCCCATCAATAACTGAAGACACTCCTGATGGTGGTACCTAAATGTTAGTGGTGCACCTGAAATGAGCACAGAAGGCTTTGCAAAATAAAGTGGTGATGTGAATGCTGGACAGACAAGTTTCTGTAGGAATTGTACAGCTTATTACTGGGCTCAGAGCTCACGGAATTGAGGGTGGGATTTTCATGGAAAGCAGAATGGGGACAGGCACCAGCTGTGGTTTTCCATGGCCTTCCTCATCTGTGATGGCCCAGGGGCAGCCTGGCTTGGAAGCTTTGATAGTGAATTGGTGAATCCTTTGTTGATGAGCTCTGAGGACCTCTGCCATGAACGGAGTCTGACTTGGGAGTCAAGCCAGAGTAAGGATTTCTTTGCCCCATAAAGACCCTCTTCCTGAAGAGACTTAAAGCAAAGATTTCCAGCAGTCCTGAGGGAAGCTGGACAGTGCTGCATCACACCAATACAGTGGGGCTATTTTTTGCATTTCTCTTCTGCAAGCATCCCTGCCTTTTCTTTATTATCCCTTTTCATTTTGCCAGGTAGTGCATCTCTTCTCTCAGCACTGGCAGCCTTGAGAAAAGTCTCTGTATAATATTCTCTAAGATTAAGTCAGGTCTGAGCATTTTTGGTCCTTTTTTTTAAGGAAACATTCACTGGATGAACATGTGTCTCTTATTCTTTCTCTCTTAATCACACAATTCTTTGCAGAGGGAACTGCTCTGCTGTCCCTTGTGCAGCCTCCTGGCTTGGTTTGTGGCTGTGAGGGGCTCTTTGATGGAAGCTTTTTGCATCTCCCACCTCGTGCAGCCAGACGTGGTGCTGGCAGTGGAGGTGCTGTAGCTGTTTCCCCAGGAGGGATTTTTAACAAGGAGAGGCAGTTATGAAATGGACTGACATGCACAAATGCTTAGTGAAATAAACTCCACCTAACTGTTTTGCCATTGATTTTGTATAAATGAGCCTCCAGCACCGAACTGCAATGAAAGGAGCTGGGGTGATGATAAATGGCGTTGCCTTGTTAGGCAACATAAAAGGCATTTAAACAAACTCAGCCTGCATTCCTGCAGCCCTGGCCATTAGCAGCTTTTGCAGGGTGAAGCTGATCTGTGTGCTGAGCAAGGCTTGAGGCAGTCCAGGCTGTGTTTGAGAGTAGCAGCATGTTCTTGCATGGAAAAGAGACCAAAGCCATGAGTTTTTTAGTCTCTCAAAGAGCTTTCAATGGTTGTTCAAGGTGAAGCGTCCATGGTCCTTGGTGTTGTACCCATAGGAGAAGGGTTGAATTTAAGCCTGGTTTCCAGTTTCTCACATAGGATGAGGGTTTGGTGTCATTTTGAGTCAGTGGCAATTACTACCCATCCCAATTAATAGTAGCAGAAAATCTCATTGGAGAGGGGGAATCCTTTTTGTGCTATTGTGTGCAGAGATGCAGAGCAGGTGGAACAGAGGGGAGGGAAATCCAAGGAAAGGAAGCCCTGATATGGACACAGGTATTGCATTGGTGTGTTTTCAGGGATAGTGGTGGGAGAGATACTGGGAAGGGACTGAAAACGAGTGAGGAGGAGACCCTGGAAGGAGCAGTGGCAATGAACACAACTGGATGCATCTACACCCCAGCCAATGTACCTGCAAGCCTTGTTCATTGAGCTTAAAATAGAATCACAGGATAGTTTGGGTTGAAGGGACATTAAAGACTGTCTAGTTCCAATCCCCCTATCCCATGGGTGCTGCTGCCACCCGCTAGATTGGGTTGCTCAGGGGCCCATCCATGAAAACTCCATGAAGGAAAAAAAGCATACTTGGAAAGGTTATTCAAATGTCTTCAGCTTCATTCAGCTTGGGTGACTGAATGTATGCAGAGGTTTCTCTGGTCTCAGGCAAGATGGTTTTTGCTTTTTAAGGTT
Organism: Hippolais icterina; assembly: GCA_013400075.1. Classification (NCBI taxonomy): domain Eukaryota; kingdom Metazoa; phylum Chordata; class Aves; order Passeriformes; family Sylviidae; genus Hippolais; species Hippolais icterina. Next base: position 365,522 of record VWYN01029974.1, on the reverse strand, counting down.
TCTACTAGCAAGATGAGAAATGCTGAAGCACAGGAGTTCTGGGAACCCATTGGGTAGTATCACATTAAATGATGCACAGAAAATGCATCATTGGCAAACAGTCAAACATACTTGGAGCAACCTCCCAGTCTCCTTGGAGTCAGGGATGGAGTAGAACCTGACATGCATTTCATCAGTGATTTTTCATATGAGTGTTGGTGCAAATCTGCTGCAGCATGGGCTCCTCTCTGCAGGGTCACAGCCTCCTTTGGGTATCCATCTCCTCTGACAGGGGTCCTCCTGGGGCAGCAGGTGGGTCCCTACTCCCCTGCAGATGCCCATGTGCTGCAGGGGCACAGCTGCCTCACCATGGGCTGTACCAGCACTGCTCTGATTTGACTCTGGATGCCTTTGCATTCTTCAGGGTATCCTGCCCTTCCACTGGAAAGCAAACCATGCTAATTTATGCTTCCCAGCAGACAGTTTGATTGAGGTTGTACAGTGCTGCAGTGCCATGTTTCAGCATTGTCTCTTGGCTCTTTCAGACATCCTTCAGCCGTGGCTTCACCAAGAACATGAAGCTGGAGGCAGTGAACCCCAGGAACCCTGCAGAGATTTGTGTGGCTTCCATCACCTCGGTGAAAGGGAGGTTGATGTGGCTGCACCTGGAAGGTACATGCTCTAAAAGCTGCTGGTGTTTGTCTGCTTCACTCACTCACTCTCTCACTCTCTCAGTTTTGTCCTTAATCCTCTGCACAAAATGGCTCTCTCCAGCTTTTCAGTTTTATGTACATTGACCAGCTCTGTGCCATGTGTCATTACATTTACCTGCTCATTCTCTGGAGGAGCTGCAAGTTCCTCCACCCTCCCATCCACGTGGTCTTTATCACCATGATAACAACCTCCTCCCTGCCATCATCGTACACCTAGGAACAGAAGTTTGCCTCACTTGTGCAGCTGAGACTTCTACAGCAAATTCTCAACCTCACAGTTTGTACAGGAGGAGAGGTCTCTAATCAAAGCCCTTGAAGTTGGTAAAAACATTGCCAGGTAACCCAAAGTATTATAGTTCCTCCCAAATGTTTACGTAGAGCTGTGTGCAATGGCAGGTTTTGGTTTTTAACTCTAAGATGATTGTTTGCCTTCTAGTTCAAGGTAGCAACAGCTCATCTGCAGCCTGGTCCAAACACAGGGCAAATATTATTTTTTTTAATTGCTGGGATCAACAGTTTGAAATTCCATTCTCACTAAGGCTGTTGTTGAATTTACACCCATCTGATCAAGGAATCTGACCAATTTTGGCAACTTCTTTTCTAAAATGACAAGGTACATTCACTTATATGTGCCGAAGATGTAATAGATGTAGGAAGAGGGCAACACACTCCCACCTTTCTTCCTTCCCTCATCTCCTTCTCCCTGCCTTTTACTCTTTTAATTTCTTAAAGGATGTTTTTTTACAACTTACCATAAAAAAACCCTGTGTGCATCTTCTTTCTTTTGAGTTCTGATATATAGATGCTTTAAGCTTGGTTTATGTCTTAATACCAGGAATTGAATGATCTGTAGTAAACAGAAAAGATGCAAAAGACTGCAAAAAATAGAAAGAAATCTTTGCTGCTGTAGGAATACATCACTACAGTATACACAGTGTTATGCTAAAAACAGGCAATAAAAACAAGAAACACAACCAAAAAACCCCTGCTTGTAGAGTTGTAAAATAAATGTGGCTTGAAGTGTGGCATGGATTTTTTTGACTCCATTAATACAGTGTTGTTTCTAATTGATTATTTATATTTTGGAAGCAGCAAGGCTCCCCAGCTACCACGGGAGCCCCTCACTGAAGACCTCAAGCCCCACCATTTATCAAAGGCGCCTCTGAAGCTTTCATTGTTGCCCTCCCAGTTTCCCAGTTTGACAGCCTAGTCTGCAGCCATAAACCAGGAACACAGGAGTTAAGCAGAGCCCAGTTAGACATGAGGGAACGTTGTGTGATAAATCACTTTTTGTACAGTAGCAGAACCCTAAACTCGAGGGCGAGCGTTTAATGAGCAGCAGTGCGGTTCCCCCGTGGTGGAGGAGAAGCTCAGGACTGATGGGATGCTCTGCGCTTCTCTGCTACTTTATTACTCATCATCTGCATTGTTAATTTTTACTGGTTCATTTTAGATTTTAGAGCTTGAAGCTTTCTGGTGTGAATTTATACAAGTAATAATGCACGCTCCCTGCACAGCCCAGGAATTGGAGGAAAACCCTTTGGTTAATCACTTCTCCAGGGAGGTTTCCCGTAATTTCCACTTCTACAGTTTTCTAGAGTTGCTGCTCTGTTCTACCCATCCTGTAAGATTCATAGCAGGACATTTTCCTCACCCTGTTTCCAGTCTCCTTGTTTTCCCTTTAACCTCCCCAATTCCCATGGACTTTTCTTGCTCTGAGAAGAGAGCGGCATAAAACTCAACAGATGAAACTAATGAGTCTCAGAAAAGCTGTTTCCCACTCCTGTGAGTGAGGCCAAAGGAAGCAGCAAGATGTTGGAAGTGGAAAGCAGGGTTATCAATTGCCAGAGGGCAGAAGCAGTGCCAGGGAGGACAGAGCAGCTGTGAATGTCTTACAAGAGGAACAGAGGTGCTGCAGGAGAATGGGCATTGTGCTGTTTTCTTGCTCCTCAGGGTGTCTGCCAGCTGTAAACTTCAGAACCAGAATGTTCATAGAACCATTTTGGTTGGAAAAGACCTTTCATGTCTCATTTGTTGTTGCTTGTAAGCAGGAATCTGATCTGGTTACTTTATAATAATTTAGAATTGTAGAGTAATTAAGATTGGAAAGGACCTCTAAGAGAATTGAGTCTGTTTTGTCAGAATGACACCATTACAATAATGAAGTGATTGGTTTTCCTAGACCTGGTGACATTTCAGTGTTGATTTCTTGCTTTGTTTAGGGCTTGATCCATGGCTTGTTCACTGTGTGCATCTTGCCACTGACTCACTGCTGTCAGGTGTGACTCCTTGCCTGGATTTGTGGTGTCAAGTGAAAATGGAGCTCCCCACTGGAGCTTTCATCAGGTTCAAGCTGAGCAGTGACCACGTGGAGGGAAATGGTGTTTCAGGGAATTTCAGCAGCTGAAATCTTGTATTTAGCAAGCTGTATCTTGCCACTATGCATCTCATACTCTTCCCCATATTCCAGTGAAAGACACTGTATTTTCAATTGATAGTGCATGAACACGACAAAGGGTTTAGAGAAACACCGTGAAGACATCTGTGAATCTACACAGACATCATGAATACATTTTTTTTCATTATTTCCTCCAGCAGTGTGATCACCAGCACCTGTTTCCCTGCCTCCTTCAGATTTTTCATGCAGCCACACACTCTCAGAGCAGCAGGTTTATTACTGATCCAAATGCTGCACCTCGGCCTTGCTGCTGCTCCCATCACAAAGTTCAATTTCTATTTCAATTACACCACAAGCCCTTGATGAACATACATTAGTGGGAAGTTCCCTGTAGTCATCTGGCTGTGCACAGTCAAACACTTGCTGCCTTAAGCAGGAAGCAAAGATGTTTTAACAGATGCCAAGGCGAGGGTGATGCAGGGGAAGCTACTGATCCTTCGGTCCCTTTTATTAGGAGATCACCCCATGCTGATGCTGGAGCTGTCTGTCCTGGGGTGGATTTGGCAGAGGGAGGAGGTGAAGTTGCTGGCCCAGCTGTGCCAGCACAGTTGAATTTGAATTGGAATAGTTAAATGGTGCCTTGACTCAGGACACAGAGTTGTTTTTGAAAGAACTCAAAGCCAGCAGGAATATCTTCATTGGACTTTGAGTGGAAATCAGGTAAATTAGGAAAGAAAAAGTAGGAAAACATTTTCTTCACTGAAGGGGTGGTCAAGCATTGGAACAGGCTTCCCAGGGTAGTGGTGGAGTTACTGTTCCTGGAAGTGTTCAAAAGTCATGCAGATGTGGTGCTGAGAGACATGGGTTAGTGGTGGGCTTGGCAGTGATGGCTTAATGGTTGGGCATGATGATCTTGGAGGTCTTTTCCAACCTAAATAATCCTCTGGTTCTGTGAGTGGGACCCACATAAATGAAGACAGGCGATTGCCTTCTAAAGGAAGGTGTAATAACCAAACTGGAAGATAATTTCTTCAAATAGAGACTTCAAGTGAAGTTTTGGAGTCAGCATCGTGCCAGAGACTTTGATGCGTGTGTTCCACTTGGTATTTTGATACTCGTCCTCTCCTGTTGCGTTATCTGCTCTTGTTTCATGTGAGGAATCCTAGGAGGATTCTTGGCACTTCTGGACAGAAGAGTGACCACCTCTCACCCTTAAAAAATGGGACTCAAGGGCAGAGCTGCACAAAAAAAGCTTCAGGGAAGCACTGGAACATAAAAGCTTCTGTCTCACCTTAGCTACCACCCTGGAACAGCCTAAGTACACTCTCTTACCATTAAGAGCAAGCATTCAGCAAGTCCTTCTAACTCACTTATGCAACTTTACAAAATATCCAGGGGTCAGGCAGGCCACCTTGTTGAGGGAAGTTATGTATGTTTAACCTCCCTGGCTTTTGGCTGCTTCACTGCACACCCTCAAATTGCTCTTAATGGGGTTTTCCTCTGAACCACATTGCACTGTAAATGCAGCAGCCCCATCCTTGCTGTCTGTGCAGAACTGAAGATGAAATGGTGCCTGATTCTGATGCAGGGCAGCAGATTTATTTTTCCACATTCCATCATTCTCTTCCCCAGGCTTGTGATGGATGCTTGGATGGCTCTGAGCTTGGTGTTCCCATGCCTAAGTCCCATTATAAATTTTTGTTTATAGGTTCACAGATGCCTTCTCCAGAGTACATTGTTGATGTGGAGTCCATGGACATTTTCCCTGTTGGCTGGTGTGAAGCAAATGCTTATAACCTCACCCCACCACACAACGCTGTTTGTAAGTACATGGGGACCTGAGCAGTGCAGATGTTACATCAGTGCATACATTAGGGATTTTTCCTAAGGTCTGTAATCCCATTTTTGACACTGCCAACCTACCCAGCAGACAAATAACCAGGCTGGAGGTGTACTGCAATAAATGTTAATAAATCTAATTCGTGACCAGACTGGAATTACGCAGTTTGTATTTGTCTCTGTAGGCAGCCTCTCCAAAAATAGAGTTGTCTATGTGGGGAAGACTGTTCCAATGGTTTGGGATTGCACAGTGGGGTTGTGGGGTTGCAGAGGGGTTGTTGATCACTGGGGTTGTCAGAGGGAAACCAGGTTTTGTTGTGCTGAACCAGATTCACTCAGGCAGCTGAGTGGATTAGGGACAAAACCCTCAAACTGGAAGAAAAACCCCCATAAAATATCAGGTGGAATGGACATCCAGAGGCCATCCAGATGTCCTTTTCCAAAACAGGATCTGCTCCATCTAAGTGGACAAATAATTGCTGCCATCCTGTGATGGAGTTTCTGCCCTTTCCCAGGGTATCTGTCCCTTATTTCACTGCCCTTGCCAGCTCAGAGATTTTCCTAGTGTTCAGTTTAAACCCTCTACAGCACAATTAAGCCCACAGTGTTTTGTCCTGCCTCCAGTGCATATTAAGACAAATTTCCTTCCTTTCTATTTGCATTTGAGGGCAGTTCATGAGAACTCAGTGGCTTGGTGTTGTTCTCCTGTTCCAGCATATCCAATCTCAAGCCACCAGGTGAAAAATTGGCCTCGCTGTTTATATTAATTAACATCCAGAAGGCGAATTTTAAAATGTATCAGCCCTTTCGAAGAGTTAAATATGCTTAAGTTAAAAATCAGGCAGCCAGAGCCCTAATTTAGGAGAATACTGCTATGGCAACATTATGCAGCCTTATCACAATTTATAGCTGGGGATAAATTATGCTGGAGGTAATCATGCTTGTAAAATGTAATCTTATCCATATGTGTTTCTGTATGGAAAAATATTTGTGTTTTCATTTTAATTTTTTTTCTTTTATGCTGATCCCATAAAACACGATATTAGCATTCCAGAGGAAAGATTAAATGTATTATTACATCCTTAAAGTAGGTTTTAATGATGTAGTGACTTACTTAAAAAATACCAAGAAAAGATGGTGATAGTAATTAAGTACCATTTCATTGTGTTCAAAGTCATTTTATAGTCAGAGCATTTACACAGCTTTTTATGCATTCTGGGGGTACTTAACAGGACAGAAGGGTACAAAACTAATTTTTTCTTCCTTGCTTCATTTTTGCAGTGAGAAGGAAGAGGACAATTGCAGTTGTGCCACCAGAAAAACAGTAAGTTGTTTTGGGTTTTTTTGTTATTTAAGGTGGTGTTTTTACAGGAATGCGTCAGGTCTTCCAGGGGGGATAATACACAGCAGCTGTGTGGCTTGGTAACTACTGCCCAGATACTGCAGCACAGCCAGCAAGAGGATTCTTTTAAGTCTAAAATATTTGTTAGCATATTAGAAAGTCTCTGTAACAGCAATTTTTTACTGGTTGGGGCTGTACAGCCCCTGTCTGATGGCCAGCAAGGGATGCTTAGGGAAGATGGACATGTACCAGGGGGGCATTTCCCTGTCTGCCTCTTGCAGTTTGTAGAAACTTGAATTTAAGGGAGGATATTTGAAGCCTGGAGGTCTAAAGCTGACACATCAGAGTATATTTTTAGAGAAGGGGTGGATCTGGCTCCTTTATCTGCAATACCCTGGTCTGTGATCAGCCATGTGGAAGTGGAATTGTGTTAGAGGTATCTCCCTTCCTCATCCCAGGCTGTTGTTGGTGTATCTTTTGATCCAGCCTGAGGACTGGTTCTGGCCCTTTATCCTGTCTGACGCTATTAAATGCACCAAATACTCTATTAAATACACCCAGTTTCTCTTTGAACAGGTTACCATCCACAGTGCCTGTTGAGAAAATACCTCATGACCTCTGCCCAGTTCCTCAGCTAGACACAACAGGTAAGGATCCTTATTTCAAAGACCCTATTTCATGTCCTGTATGGAAGGGGAGGACCCCAAAAAGGCAGTGAGTTGTCCCAGAGGTGGAGAGGTGGAACCATCTCCTTAGGGGGTGTAAGGTGGAGTGAGCCCACCTGATGTACAGCACGTGAGGTTCTGGTTCTCCATGTGTCTTGCTGGGGCTATCAGAGTTCCCCTGGAGCTTGCCCATTTCAGATGGTGATATTAAGACAAGGCTCATGAATTCTCTCTGGTGGAGATGGGTGCAGGCTGTTAATTGACACCAATGAAATTGGGTACAGCAGGACCTGATGGATCCCATGTGCTACATCAGGACTGTGTGGTGTGGCTGCTGCTTCTGCTAGAGGCAGATTCCTCTCCCCTTCAGCAGTGGCCAGAGGCTCTGAGTGCAATATTCATCCAATTAATGGTGTAAACCCAGCAGCAGGAACAGGATTTAACTCACTTTATTTCAGCAGGCTGAGGGACACACATTGGCATTGCAGCCAACACCCATTACAATCAAGAGGGGAGAATCAGGATCTTTTTGAGTATAACCAAAAAAAGTGGATAACCACTTGGAAGGCATATGAAACACATCTAGAAGTTCCCATTTCTCTCCATGGGCTATGAGGGAGCCCAGAATAATTGGCCCAGACAAGGAAAACTGCTCTGTAGACCCATGCTGGGTCAGGAAATGAGGGGTCAGGGCTTGTGGGGTTGGACAGGGGCTGAAGAGGGGTTTCTGAGGCTCCTCACTGAGTGAATGTTCTCCCTGAGCTGATTCCCATGAGGGAGTTTTTCCATGAGGCTCAGCTCCTGCATCCCATCCTGACAGGTTGCAATGAGTCTGTCATGTCCCCCTGCAATGTGAGTTCTGGAAGAGCCCTGGCTCATGTCATGGATTAAATCCTTTCCCAGTCCTCCTTTGAGCAGGGCATGCAGCCAGATCAGTCACTGTTAAAAACACATCCTTTTCCCATGCTGGACAGATTTAGCAGAGGCTTCCCTATCCTCTATCCCAGCGTAGAATTTTGTGCCTCCTTTATTGTTCTCTCCTTCCTCCCACATCTAGGAGGAGGAAGTGCCCTTGATTTATGGTATAACAGTGCCACAGGCACCTCACTGCTGCTTTCTCCTTGCAGGCACCATCAATGGGAGGTACTGCTGCCCCCAGCTCTACATCAACCACCGCTGCTTCTCAGGTCCATATTTAAACAAAGGCAGGATCTCAGAGCTACCTCAGTCTGTGGGGCCTGGCAAGTGTGTGCTGGTCCTCAAGGAGGTATGGCCCAGCTCTCTTCTGGGGGGATTTCAGAGGAAAGTATGAGTTATGGCTTGCCAGACCCAGAATTTGTGAACAATGCACATAAAATTGTCCTGGAGTGGTTTTTCCATGAGGCAAAACTGCAAGCCAGGAAGAGGGGGCAGGTTTTGTGTTGTGGGTTTTGATGGGAGAGGTGATGTTTTTGAAACATGGGGAGTTCTGTTGGTTGAGAGCAACTTGAGTGTGGGTTTCCATCCACACAGGAGGAAATGGCAGTGTCATGGAGACTGGGCATCTCATTTTGGAGACATAACCAACTTCCAATGGAGCAGGACAATGGCAGTGGCCCAGCATTGGTCTGTGTTACTTTGCAAAAAAAAAATCAAGCTTATTATGGCCATAAACTCAAGCTTGTTCTGGCCATGAGAACCAGTTCCAAATTCTGGAAAGAGTGAAAACCTTCAGGGTGTTGCTAAAGGGGAAATACACCTGATTCGTGGTAGCTGTTGCTGAGATGAGAGAGGTGCCAGCAGCTTGGAGAACTGTGGGCAGGATGAAGGTAAAAAAATGAGGCACAGCTGAAGTTCCTGATGCTCCTCAGCCCTTTGCACCCAAGGTCTTGTCCTTAACTCTGCCACTGATGCAGTGAAGCATCATCCTGTGTGTGTACCCTTGAACCCCAAAGTCTTACGTGAGTAACAAGTAACTCTTGTGCAGTTCAGTACCAAACTTACTTTTACAGCCTAGCTGTTCATTATTCCCAGTGCCAGCACAAATTTTCTGCTGGGACCACTGGTTTATTGCATTTTCTTTCACTGTAAGTGGCAAGTGAGGTGGCAATGCTTGTTGTTTGACATCAGCTGCAAAATTTGTCTCATTTCTGAGGTATTGTCTTGAAAAACAAGTTGGAACCTGGAGCCAGACACAATGGAGATTTCAGCTTCTGCCATCCAGCCATTGCACCTGGGCTGAGAAGGGGTGACTGTAAGGTAGCTATTCTGTATAATAAAGGCTGACTTGAAGTTAAATTAAAATAAATACATTGTCAGCTTTAGTTTTAGTTCTGGGGTCAGAATGTCTAAGAAGCACAAACAGTACTTTATATATGCCAAGAATTCCTCAGAAACATTGTAAAATAAAGCAAGGTGTCTTCTTAAGACTCCAGATGATCTATAACCCCCCACATCTTAGAGAAATATGCTGTAAAGATTAATCAGCTTCATTGCTTACTGCTCTTACTGTTTTAAGACACTTTACTCCTTATTTAAAAGGAAAATGGACTATGACAAGATACCTTTTAGATCCTTGATCATCTAATGAAAGAAACCCAGATAACTCTTTTGCTCTCCTCGCTGTGTCCCACAGACACATCAGTATTCCAAGTTTAAAAAAATAACAGTTTACTGCCCTGCTTTGAGGCCACCCTGGTATTTAGCATCTCTGGTTGGTAGGAGGTGTGGGATTATATCTCACCTAGAGGAGGTAAATTGAGTTTCTCCTCATAAGAATGCTGATCACTGAGGTCTTGAACAGAAGAAAAGAGTTGTGATCATATTTTTAGCTGTACCTTATCAGTGATATTTCCTAAGAAAACTTCATCCAGGTTTGAGACTGTTTCAGGGCGGGATGGAGATGGGAAATGTGTGAACACCAAAGAGCTGTGATAGGAAGAAGAGTGCTGAGCTGCCCAGTGGCATCAGCCACACCAGATATACTCAGAAAGCAGCCCCTGTGCACGTGAAAATACTTGTCAGGGAGAACTTTATGAATATCAGGTGCTGGTGGGGCTGGGCAGAGGCTTCTGGTGGTGCAGCATGATTGTGTTCACTGCTGTGACTCCCCACTCTCTCAGCTCTGAAAATCCAAAGGTCAGCAGCATCAAAATCAAACCTCACTGATGGATAACAGCAAAGGGTTGTCTAATCCTCCCCTGTGCTCCAAGGCACAGGTGGCTGCACCCAAACCATTCCTGATGCAGAGGGCTGAAATTAAACCACCAAAATCTCAGACTGGTCACACTCCAGTCAAAGGACAGTTGACCAGTCTGAGATGGTTGATGTAATTTTTCATCTCCAGAGAAAGTTGGAATCTGGTCTAGGTTTCTTCACTGGTTTTGTTTAAATCACAGTTAATTTTCCTTCCAAAAATCTGTTTGTTTGCATTTAATAGAGTGTAATATGAAGTGATACTGTTGCTAGAAGGTACCACTGTTATTATGATGATGGACCTTTGCTGTAGGGTAAAATGCCAAACTCAGTGACTCATTTGAGATACAAGAAGACTAAAAGTCAGAGGTTCTTATTTTTTTTCCCTTCACTGAAAGGAAAATAATTGCTCTTACAAAACACCTTTTTTTTTTTTTTTTTTTTAAACTGAGTTTAGGAGTTTACAGAGTCCTGCTGGTGACAAGCCAGCTTTGAGAAAAGTCCTGGCACTGTGGGTGCCTGTGCAGGGCTGGAGTTGATTAGGTGTTTGGGAGAACGCCCAGACAGGGCCACACTGGTATTGCAGGGTTGGGTTTTCTTTTCTTGCTCATTTCCCAGCTATTCTGACAACTCTTCCAAGCACCATTACCCTGGTGAAGGGGGCAGGGCAGAACTCTTGGTGGAAATGGGTCAGCAAGATGCTTTCTGCCCTGAATGTCCCACCAGCCAGCAGGGTGGGTGTAGAAGTGTGCTTAAGGAGAGCTTTCCTAACAAACTCCTGCATAGGGGTTAAATGACTCTCTGGATTTTCTCATCAAGGCACCTGATGAGCTGTAAATGAGTGTGGCAGCTCCCCAGGCACTTGATGTTTTTGAAAACCCACTTCTGGCTTGTGTCAGAGGCCAGTGCCCCTCAGTTTGTGTGGGGAGAGACCAGCAACAGAAGATGTGGTGAGCAACTGGGAAGGCTCACTCAGCAACTGGCTTTTCATAGCATTTGAAAATGATTTGGGTTGGATGGGACCATAGAGATCATCCAGTTCCCCCCTCTGCCATGGGCAGGGACAGCCTCCATTACAGACTGCTCCAAGCCCCATCCAACCTGGCCTTGGACACTTCCAGGGATCCAGGGGCAGCCACAGCTTCTCTGGGCACCCTGTGCCCAGGGTATCACCACCCTCACAGGGAAGAATTTCTTCCTCATATCCAATCTAAATCTACCCTTTGACAGTGTTTGGTGTCTCTGATTGGACTTTTTTTGAAGAGTGGTTTGAGTAATATTTCTAAGGGCCCAATGATAAATTAAATTTTGCTTCTAGTAAATAGCCTATCCAAGCAACTCCAGCCAGTGCCATTTTACAGAGTGCTCTGCAGCATTAAGTGAAGCCCTTGCGTGAAAATGATTAATCCTGTAGGGTTTTCAAAAAGCTAGCAAATTCTCAGGTTGCTGGATTTAGAGGCAGGGAAAAAAAATAAACAACCCTGAAAAAACAACTAACCAAACAAACACATCGGTCACTGCAATATGACCTAGTTATTTTTTCATTTCTGATGAACTGTGTTCGTGGGTGCTGGATGAACTTAATGTTCATCATACTGAAATCATTTGCAGGCCCCCAAGGAATTAAGAACAGGCGTTAGGTAAAGGGCTAAATTAGATGAAAACCAATCCAGACTCACTGTGGGATCATTCATGTGCATACAATACAGAGTGTTCAAACACACGGTCTGGTGCTGTTAAGAGATTTGTTTTCCTTGTGTTTATCTCCCTACGCCAAGTGTAGGCTATTAAAGCTTGGATTTCCTGAGCCAATAGCAGGAATCATTTTTATTCACAGTGACTTTGGATTAAAAGGATTGGCACATGTGTTCTCTTGTACGGAGTGGACACACACTGGGTTCCAGGCACACCTCCTGCAAACTCTTTTTGTGGAGACTTCATTACTATTCTGTTAGTACAGTCAAGGCACACAACTCTCAGGCTCTTAAGCACATTGCTGACCTCAAATGTGTGAATTTCCCCTTCAGTGTTCACTGTGTGGTGGTGCACATGATCTGTACCTGGTTGTGCCTTCAGAACTATTTCTGGTTTTGTTTTTTTATTAAACTGATCCATGATAGATGCAGTGCATGGAATTTGCTTTGGGTGAGAGGGTCTGCCACAAAGACAAAATTACTGGTTAGCAGATTTTTGGGGTTAAACAGCAGCAATTAATGCAGTTAGCTTATCAGATTCGGGTGTTATCTATAATATGGCAACAATGATCCATTCTTGCACCCCTCCTCCTTGCATCCAGCACTTAACCTGTGCAACCAGGACAGAAACAAGCACCTGCAAGCTGCTCCTGCCTGTGCAGCACCTAGGAGCATATTCAGTGTGGTCAAAGACTGCTTTTAAACCCATCATTGTTGTTGGTTTTGTCTCCCTGTAGGTTCTCAGCATGGTGATCAATGCAGCTTACAAGCCAGGGAGTGTTTTACGAGAACTGCAGCTTGTGGAAGACCCTCAGTGGAATTTCCAGGAGGAAACACTTAAAGCAAAGTAAGTCTTCAATGTGTGTTCTTTTATTTGGGAGGTTTCAGAAAGGGAACTGACTAGGGGAAAAAAAAAAGAAGGTAAGAAAAGGGGTTTTTTCTATTGTGAGAGTTTTACTTTTCTAATTATCGTTTTGCTTCATTGAATTATTTGACTCATTCCATAGCAACTTCAGAAATGAAATATTCACCTGAACAGTTCATTTCTATTGTCTTTCTCCAAGCAGCCATCCAGTTTTTGATGAAGTCAAGTCCTGAGTTTTATGATAAGCTGTTCTTATAAGCTTGTCTATTACTGAATGAACTCAATTCCAGGCTTTCTAAATGGAGGACTGTTGCTGCTTTTAAATTAGAGCCTGTCAGACTAATGCAGGAAAAACTGATGAGAATGAATGGCACCAAAAAAAGTTCAGACAAATTAGCAAGGACACATTTTTTAGCAGCCGTGTGATTAAGGCAAAGTAGTAGCAGATCAGAAATTCAGGTCAAGATTTGATACCTTTCTAAACTATATTCTTCAATTCTCTTCTAAACAGCACCAAAGGATGCTGGATTCCTCCTTCCAGCGTTAAAATCTATCTATTTATGTCTTCTTTATGTAATGGGCACTATACTTAGGATGTATTTCAACAACCATTGTCTGTGTGAAAGGGGAGTCTCACCTAAACTCTCTCCAGAGTTCTTCTGAGGAATAATTCTTCCCATTTGAAGATGGATGTCAACAAATATTTCTTTGAGGAAAGCTCTCTTTGTTGACTAATGGTCACCTTGACTTTTTAAGTACTGTAGTTAAATGCGGTGAATCTCACCCTTTGTACTGAACTCTGTAACTCCTTTTCAAAGAAAAGCAATTTTCTCTTGGTTATTTGATATGAATAGCTGCCAAACACAGCACTATTGATAGCTACTGTATTTGATCTTTGCCCATGCAGATATTGCAGAGAGTTCATGTTTTCTCTGGTTGAGGGAGGGAGTTGAGAAACTTTTACTCAGCGTACACTTTAAATGCTTCCCTGAAGGAGGATTGCAAACTGAAATGAAGATCTACTAGAAACATCCTATTTTAAATTTGCTTCTTTCACCCTTGTGGAATGTCAGGCTTTTGTGTTTGTCAGTGGAGATGCTGTGAATAGAAGTCTAAAAGTCAACCTCACGCGTGCAGATTTTCATTTAAAACAGGTCTTTGTCCATGACCTGGTTTTCCTTGATTCCAGGGTTTCACATCTTGTGCTACAAATATCAGATAATTCACTCCGACACGTACTTAGCAGTTGTGAAATCAAGCTGTAATGCCCTATATTACTTAACACCCTCTCCTGTAAAGAACTGAGCTTACAGGCAGTTTTCCTATTAGTAGTGTCCTGAGTAGGATTTTGTTGGGGTTTACCAGCTGAATGTGGGGATCTGCCTTGTGCAAAAGCAGAAATATCTATTTCTTAATGCTGCTGTAACTCATATTTCTTACGGGAGAGAGCCTGGAAAATGTTTAACTGACCATCCATGATAGTATTTTGTGTTGCCCCCCAAATCACAGTCTATGTACATGTTCCTCTGTGCTGGCTGCCCCAGCAGGCATCAACCTCAGCTCTCCAGGGAGTCAGGCTCCACCTTTCAACTTTTTTAAGCCACAGAATGGATCATCACAGGCTCAGAGCCAAGACAGCAAGTTTGGAAGTGCCTTCTGAGAACAGCAATGGATTTTCCTCCAGTGTGGCATTGCCCTCTGGCTCCTGAGGAGACAAAGCTCATGGGGCTGGACAGCACCTTGTTCCTGCAGCTCTCTGGCTTCTTCAGCTGATCTCTTGACAGAGCAGTGCCTGGTGGCTGTGCCAGTTTGCCTGTGGGTAGTTTGAGCACTTTTAAGAGTGGATGGCAGAGGGTTGACCTGTCTGGCTAACCTAAGACTTCGTTCCTTTTTCCTCCTTTACTTTGCTTGAGTTGCACCATCCAGAAGTTTTAATTGCATTTGATTGTTCAGGAGCAGAAAAGAGAACAGTCATGAAACCAAATACTGTGGAACATACAAACAGCACATGACACCTTCCACCAGGTGTGACAGTGCTCCAGAATCTTAAACAGAGACCTGTAATGAGCAGCAGAGACCTGCAATGAGCAGCTTCCAGCTCCAAGGTGGATGGTGCCTGTTGCTAAGGATGGCAGTTCCAGAGCCAACTGTGATGGGATGCATTGTGTCACCACTTTCTTTCTGATGTGGACTGGGCACCTCCTTGGATCTTGGCAGTGCTGTTTGTTTGCAGTGCCTGCAGTAGGGTAGAGCAAAGGGATTGGTGAAGAGTGCTTTTCCCATTGTCCCAAATGCAGAGTTTTGCACTGCCAGGAATTAGTTATCTCAGTCCTGGGCCTGCCTGCATTGAGTTCACTCTGCTGTCATGAGTGACCACTGTGGAATCAATTACGCTCACCTTGCAAAGAAGATAAAACAATTTAGATTGTCCAGAGAGATGTGTTTGCCGTGTGTGATGGCAGCTGTTTCCCATCAGCACTGCTGGCTCCGTGTGAGAAGAGTCAAACCTGATTTATTGGCGATGATGAGTTAGAAATGTCAGGCTTGATCCTCTTGAGTTCCCATGAGGGGCAGTTGAAGCTGTCAGCATTCAACCCTTAGAGTTTTGATGCTCTTAAGTTCAGTGCCTACATCTTGATTTGCCTTCCAAGTTTTACATAAAATGCTTAAGGGACTTTATGCTTTTCAAGGGTTTTCATTTCTAAGGGCTGATAACGGGGCTGTTTGGATTTACCCATTTTTGCAGGATTTTGGACATAAACAAAAGCAGTGTGTGCAGAAAGTTATCTGCTGGGTCTTGTATGAATCCCAGTTGATCAAAATAATAAAGATGAGTATTCCTGGACTCCTTCATTAAATGAAATTCTGAGAGCTGCTCAAATCCAGTAGCTGAACTCTAGGAATATTTACCCCTCTGCCAGACATCATTGCTTATTTATGAGGCTGCATTTCAAAGAAAGCCTTTTCACTGCAGTTGCTTTAGAAGACTGCCTTTAACTTGTGATAGGTGAGGCTGAGGTGTTTGAAATCTTCTTTGCTTCAGCCTTTGCTAGTGGAGGGTTGGCTCTCAGGCTTCCCAGGGTCCTGATCCTGTTTGAGGGAGCAAAGTGTTACCCACAGTAGGTGGAAAAGAATCTAAGGACAGTGGAAGCAAACTGGATGTGCACAAGTGCATGGAAGCAGTTGGGATGCAGCCAACTCTGCCTGGGAGAGCTGGCCAATGTCATTGCAAGGCCACTCGCTGACGTGTTTGGGAGTTGATGAGGATGAGGGAAGAATCCTAATTTTTGGAAAAAGGCAATTACCACATCCCTCCTTAGGAAGGGCAGGAAGGAGAATCCAAGTAACTACAGGCTGTCAGCTTAACTTTCCTGGAAAGGTTATTAGCCACATCCTTCCTCTTGGAAGCCATTTCTAAGAACGTGCAGGACAAGTAGGGGACTGGCAAGAAGCAAAGGGCAAGTTGTGCCTGATGTGATGAGGTAACTGGTTTGGGGTTGAGAAAGGAACAGTAGAAATTAATTTGTGTTCATTTTGAACAAAGCTCTCCCAGTCAGGATCAGTGGAATCCTTTTCTATCTGTAATCAGAAGGAGACTTAATGAGGCAAGGCCTTACAAGCAGAGCATTCCAGTGCCCTTTCTGAGTCCTGTGTTCAAGAGTACAAAATGCCACTGGATGATTAAATAGCTTTGAAGGAAGTTAACTCCTTATGTTTGGCTGACTTTAGGGTAGACAGATGAAATAGTAATTTCTTGCAGAGAAGAGAAAGAAAGGAGTTTTCAGTCCCCCAAAAAGAAATTTGGACATCTGTCGACTGAGTTGTTCAAATTAGTCTCAAGAATTGTCAGAACACCTTAGAATGGGACTTTTGAAAATGATGTTCTCAATGTTCTTGCTGTTTGAAGTTTTTCAGCACAAGACTTTCTGTGTCATCACACAGCAGTCCCTAACTGGAGCTTCTAGAAGCCACTATATTCTCATGAACCTCTAATCTATTTTAGGGAGCTCCAACAGACAAATTGTATTGCAAAGTGCTGTTCATTTAATATTTTTGCTCATGGATCAGCAAATGTATTTTTCATGGAAGTAGTTCCAGCCTTAAGGTTTTCTCTGAGTTTGGGATCTGAGGGCAGAGAAAGGGGGAAGAGGAAAGAAAGATTTCTTTGGTTTTAGCTGAAAAAAAATCTTTTTTTAAAAAAAAGAACAGCGATTTCTAAGAAAACCGAAAATATTATCCTTGACACAGCAATTTTCCAAGTCTCCAGTGCTGCCATGCTGTGCATGCAAATATTTGCTGCTTGCAAGTACTTGAGAAGATAGGACCCCTGGTATAAAAACATAAATAGGAGCATCAGTGGTTGGTAACTTTTTGAGAGATGCTAATGGAAAAGGTTTTCTGACAAAGGAGCTCCTTCTACATGGCTGTCCTAGAAACAGCTCAGATTACATTTGGTGGTGCCTGTGTTAAAAATCTTTAGTGTGTGAGGAATATGGAAAATATTAGTAGGACCTGGTTTATAGTTGAAAGAGGTGCTGCCAAGACCAAAATGATGTAAAAAATATTCCTGTGGCCAGTACCAACACCTTGGGTTATTGAGACTGATTGCTGCAGTCGTGGAGATGTCCATTTTGCCATCCTCTCTGTTAATTAAAATGTGTGTTGCATTCAAAGCAGACTATGAAATCAGTCAGTTGTTCATTTTCCTAATTTCATCTTCTCCTTTCAGCAGGCACTGTAGTACAATGGATCCTTCCTGGGCAGCCAAACACAATAGGAAGCACACAGTTAGAAAAAGTCAGCCATCCTTGAATAATACCCATCAGGCAGCTTTCTTAGCTTATAAGAAAGAAGATCAAGAAGCAATTTGATTAGAGTGCTTTTGCAGGGAAACAAAACCAGATGCAGTCTTTTCATCCTAGTGGTGAAAGTCAGAACAAGGACAAATAAATGTGAGTTAAATTCGGATGCATCCATACATAAAATGAGGCATAGGCACATGAGGTGTAAATATAGGTGCTCCCTGTGCCATGATTGTTCCAGTGTGGAGACCCTCGAGGCTGGTGCTTGTCTGGAAGTGCTGGTTTAGTCCAAGCAGAGTTATTTGGGTCCAGGTGAAAGCAGCACAGTGAAATCCTGCAGCCTGTCACAGACTCACTGACCCAACAATCCAGGCTGTTGTTAAACTTCAGTGGCTTCTGGAGAAATAGTAAGTGCAGGAGTCTTTTCAAACACATTGAAAAGAAATACAAAACTTTTATAAGTAGATGCATTTAAATGCCTGTGGCATTTTTGGTGGTTTTGGTATTCAGGATTGCCAAGTCCTCCTCAGCCAGCCTGCCTCTGCAGCTGTTTCATGGGGAAGCTGGGATCATAACAGTGCTCTGTACCTGAAAGAAACACTTTTTTCCCTTTTACATCATCTCTCCAGGTCTTTCAGGGTGTGTGAAAAGTTGGCTCCTTGAGTCATTCGTGCATTCAGGTGAACGAATCCAGGATTGTCTTGGCACCAGATGGGGTATCAGCCTGCCACCTTGCAGGAATGCTCATTTGGGTTTTGTGCTGGGGTGATAATTTGGATTGCGACTTGAGGATGGTTGCCTGAGAATTGGGCTGTTCTCAGACCCAAGTTTCATTTGGGTTTTCCCATTAAAACACTTCATGTGCCACACTTTCAAACCCTTTTCTCACACCCCTTTGTTTCAGAAAAAGCTGTCTGAATGTTTAACTCTCTGGTCACATCTTTATTTCACCATCTCCTTCTCTTCCTCTCCCATATATATCAGCAGCTGCTAGGAAACTGCGGATCTTAATACACTGACAGATGCTTTGTTTCATTTTTCCTGGTGACTGTATCTTTGTCTTGCCTTGCCTTCCATCCAGTAATCTTTTTTCCACTGTTTTTCCCTCTTTTTCTTTTGTCGTGTGTTACTTTTCCCTCCTCTGAGCACATTTGTAATGCCAGCACCGGGCTCTGGTGTGGTTGTCTCTCATGTTGCATTCCTCAGGATGCGTAAGAGATGTTTTAAAATCCTTATCTCACTGTTTACAACAGCTTGCTGCTGCTGTTTAATAAATTACGGGGATAATTGGTTTTCCAGGGTTCACATCTACAATGTAGTACAGCAGGGATGTAACTGTATCTTTTTCAGCCATTTATCACTCAGAAACAGTTCGTATGGAACACCAAAATAAATGTTTTAGTGGCATAGCAAATTTAAGACAAACCTTTCATTGCAGGTTTCTGCTCCAGGCATTCCCTGTAGGAATCAGTTTTTAGAGCCTGTTGCTTCAGCCCTGTTAAATAACTCCAGAGACTCCTGATGAGTTCCTCAGGTTTTGCAGTGCCCACATCTCAGAGTGGTGAAGTCTTCTGGTCCCGGGATGGCAGAGATTGGTTGTTTCACCCAGATAATTATTCACAATGAATGTGTCCTGATAGCCACAGCTGGGACCTGGAGTCATGGGGGTTGTTGGGAGCTGGAACATGAACAGGAACAGGAAAGATGGCAAATGGAGAAAACCAAAAGTGCACTGGGGTCCTAGAGAGTTCAGTCTAAACACAGGGTGGTGACCAGAAAGCTCTGCAAGGTGTAGAAGCATCTGATCATGGGTCAATATATGAAGAGAGACTGCATCCCTCTCCCAAAGATTTTGCATCAGTTCACTATAAGGGCTTGCTGTCCTATGTAGTATCTTCACCAAGCCTACTGAGATTTTTTTCCTTCTCTTGCCATAGCTACAGATACATCCAGTGTTCCCATTGATTCCTTCCCAAATTATGTCCACACCTTCAATTTATTTCACCCTTTCCTTCCTCGGGTCCATCTGAAGTGGAGCCACTAAAAAAAGTAGACCTGTTCTGCCTGCATTCTCAAGAGAGACACTCTCCCAAAAGTCCCTGAGGAGGATCTCTCACTGGCAGAGGGCAGTCTGGTCTGTAGCACCACAGAATTTTGCTGGATGGGTGACGTGGGCTCCTGTTCTCCTCCCTAGGTACAGAGGGAAGACGTACAGGGCGACCGTGAAGATCGTGCGGACGTCAGACCAGGTGGCAGATTTCTGCAGGAGGGTCTGTGCAAAGCTCCAGTGCTGCCCCAACCTCTTCAGCCCTGTGCTGGTGGCTGAAGTCTGCCCTGAGAACTGCTCCATCCACACCAAAACTAAGTACAGTGAGTATTGGAAAAATGCCTCTTGGTGCTGGCTGGGAATCAGAGAAGTGGGAGATGATGTGTGGTGAAGAACAGGAGTTGTGTGATATGTTAATCCTGATGAGGATTCATCTCATCTAAGAGCAGTTATTTAATCCTGAAGCCACCACATGTTCCCTTAGAATCCTGTACCAGAAAACTGTCCCTCTCTCTCCATCCAAATACATCTGTTTGAACATCAGCACTTTTTGGATGTCTTGACTTTTCCTCATATCTAAAGTTAACAAAAGGAGCACGTAAAAGGAACCTGCAGTGGGAAAATTAGATTTTGCCACATCTGAGACAGCTTTGTTAGGTGAGAAGAATCCTCTTGGTAAAGAGTTTCTGGCATACACACCAGCACAGGCCAGAACCACAGTGCTGGGGTGCTGGAAGGTTTGGGAGCACTGTATCTCTACTCAGAGGGTTTAATATTTAAACATGCCCCTCCCTGTTCAGGAAGGCTGTTGTTAGTGTTCAGTGCTTTTTGTTGTCAATATTACTGGTATTATTGGCTCTTGAACAGGTCAGGAAAGTGGAAGGGAGTGCTACCCTTCTTCCACAAAGGTTGCAAAAAGCTGTGTAATTGATCTAAAGCAGTTCTCTTGAGTTTGGCGCCAGAGTAGAAGGAGGAGCACACTCAAGGGGATACTGAGATCACTGGGGATGGGTTTCTGTAGAAGTCTACACCTGAGCTGGAGTCCTGGCTCCCATTGATAGCAAATGATGAGCTGGAGGAGGGCAGCTGGGGGAGCTCCAGCTGAGGTTGTCCCACCTCAGAGTTGATGGTATATGTGACTGGATGAATTCTTCCTCAAAGCTCTGTTGATTTGCTGAAAGGGTCAGTTCAGTTGTGAACTTCGGCATGGGTGCCAAGTGCCATTTTAGTTGTCCTGGGATACCCTTGCTGGTCAAGGACAGAGTGTCTTACATCCCAAGACTGTGTCAAAGGACACATAATACAAACATTTAATGTAAGGTCAGAGGACTTTCACATCCTTAATTTCAACCTGGGCCACAAGGTAGTTGAAAGTAATGAAAACCCATTCCTCTGTACATGATTGTGGGTAGCTGGCCCTTTCCCCTCTCTGCTGAAAACTTCAGCAAGTGGAAGGGTGTCTGAGACTGTTACCTCACACAGAACTGCACTGGACCAAATCTGGAACTTGTTGGCCTCTTTCCCTCCAAATCACTGCTCAGCTCTGCCTAAACACATTGTTAAATTCTGAAGTCTTCATCAATAAATCTGGATACATAAGAGCTGTAACACTGTGCTAGTCCAACATGACCTATTTATGCTGTACATTATTTTTCCAAATCAATGTATTTTGAAGTTTCAATTACACTTAGAGTACAGTCCTGAACCTGTAGCTAGGAGCAAGCCAAGGTTCTCTTCTTTGAGAGGTTAAAGTTTTTAATGGGCATTGTGCTTCTTTTCTCCAGCTTACTATTATGGGAAGAGGAAAAAATTAATTAAGCCACCAATTGGGGAAAACAACAACATGAAAAGTGGCCATGTCAAGCCAGCCAGACGCAGGAAGAGGCGGAAATCCATGTTTGTGCAGAAGAAAAGGAGATCATCAGCAGTGGATTCGAATGCTGCAGGCTCTGCAGAGGTTTGTGTCGCACTGGAATAATCAGCAAAAGCTCCTTGGTGCCTTCTTCTTGTCCCCCATTCTGCATTTTCCTTTTGGGGAGCTTCTCAGCACACCTGAACACTTCCAGTTTCTATTTTGGATCCTTCCTTGCTGCTCTGTTCTTCTAAGGTCAGACTGGTTTGATCGGGGCACTTCAGGGATTTTTACCTTGTCCATTTCAGAGATAGCAAGCAGATTTTTTGCTCCCACCTTCCCAATGCTCACTGGCTGACATGCTGCTTAATTTCTCTTTATTTTATTTCCTTCCTTAAAAGCAGGCAGATGAGCCTGTTGGATGCTTTGCAGAGTATTTAGCAGAGTGAAGGAGGTCTGTGATCCATGTTTAAGATCTCCAAGTATTATAATAAATAATAATAGCTCACAGCCATTGTGGTTTCAAGGAATTTTATTTTTTTCATTAACTTTTCCTGATATTTTTGGCTCACAACATCAAGCCTTAGCATACAAGCAAATGGTTTGTGTCCCAAATACATGGAATTTGAGGGCTCAGTCTTTCCAGTCTGCTGTGTGATACAGCAGAGTCTGAGCCTCAGCAAAGATTCATGTCCAAATTAAACCTGGAATTGGCTTAGTTCTGTGTGGGCTGTTTTCTGGGGCCTTTTCCCATGGTGGCAGTAACAGAGCTCATGTGTGGTTTCACTTCCTTAGCTGAGTGCCAGTGATTGCTGCTTTGTGCAATGTGAAATAAAACTGGTTTACTTAAATTCCCTCTACTTCAGCTAGAGTAGGTTATTTTATTCAGCTTTCAGTTGATTGCCTGCATCTTCATGGCTTGGTCCTCATTTAGGTGTAGTTCTGCTTCATTTCCTTACATTATACCTGCTTCAAAGGAACTTAAACTTATGTTAAACCTAAATCAACTATTAGCCAAGTTTTTCAGCCTTTCAGCCAATACATCCTTGTCTAAATTGCTTTTTCACTCAAGACGTGGGCATATGGCTTCAGGTGCCTGCTCACACTTGGATCACAGATAAGCTGTCGAAGCCATTTGGACAAGTTATATGTATATAAAGTTCAAAATGCACAATTTCCATCAGCTGGTGAGTGCTTGTAAGCCCTGTGTGACAGAAATAACAAGAATCTGGTATAATACTTCAAATGGAACTTTGGGCTTCACCTCCAGCAGTTCAGTGTTGGACTGAAATCAGGGAAATCTGGCTGAAATCCTCTGTCCTGAGTTCTGCAGAAATGCCACTAAAAGAGTGCTATCTTGAACATCTAGACATTTTCAAAAGGCACCAAAATTTCACTTTTTTAGTACCAATAACAGCCAAACCAATTTGAAGCAATGTGAAATTTAAAATCAAGCCTGTTTCTGGTTTTGTGTTATCTCAATCACTCTGAATTTCCATTTTATCCTCTCAGTATTTTCCATTTCTCCTCCTGCGCATCTGCAGCTCCACAAGTTTGGAGATAGCAGCCCAAGAGAGGAATGTTTCATGCCAGATGAGTTATTGCTGTTGACCTTTAGTTGGGAGGAGAAGAAGAATTTCCTGCCACATACTGTTTTTTTCTTCTGTGTTTTGTAACAAACCTAAATCGAGGGCAAATTCACTTGGTGCTGTAATGAAAATGAGATAATTCAGTGTCATGGTTTGGAAAACACTGGTGTCTGCCAGGGAAAGCCAGAGGTTCCCTTGGAATGGAGAATGTAAACCCCTTCCTTCTGAATTACAATAATCTTGAAATTAAAGAGCTTTCAGACAAAAATAATGGGAATAGGAATGACAGCTCTTTACTAGGAATATTGAAAATAAAAATGTAGTACAAAAAAAAGCAAACAAACAAAGACTGACAGAGTCAGAATACAATCTGACACCCTGTTGGTCAGGGTGTTGGGAGCAGTCCAGTTAAGTTCCTCCTGGAGTGACAAATGGAGCAGAGATGATCCTGTAGAAGGGTGTAGTTTTCCTCTGAAGGTCTAGTGGTGGTGTAGATAGGTCCAGTCTTCCTCTGGGAATCCAGTGCATGCATACAGGCTGTCCTGGTGTTCCAAACCTCAGATTTTATCCAGGTAGGAATGCTGGGCTCCTCCCCCTGGGTGGAGCATCTCCCAATGGGATGATGTAATTGTATCAGTCATGCAGTGAGCCTTGATGGCCCATTAGCAGAAGATACCACTGGAAGGAGGATGGGTATGGAAGCAATAAAGAACACCTCCCCACCTGGTTCAGAAGACACCCACCCCCTCCCCCCCAGAGTCACAAGGAATGGCTCATAGAAGAGAAAACACCTCCCCAACCAGTTTCAACAGATGGTATCACAATACATACCTCTGGTTACATCTTGCATTGCAACCCAAGACATTGGGTTAGAATAAATATTACCCCACTGCATGGTGGTGGGAGTGCAGCTTGACCCTTTGGATTTGCTGCTGTATCCACCTCCTGGGTGCCGTTTGTCCGTGCAGGAGAGCGAGGACGAGGAGCCGGACGCGATGGAGGACGAGACGGGGAGCGAGGAGACGAGCTCGGAGCTGCGCGATGACCAGACGGACACGTCCTCTGCCGAGGTGCCCTCGGCCAGGCCGCGGCGGGCGGTCACCCTGCGGAGCAGCGCCGAGCTGGACAGGCCTCCTCCCACGGAGAGAGCCCGGCGCAGCCGCAGGCCCCAGCCCCACTCCTGCAGCGAGGCAGAGAAGGGCACGCCGGCCAAGGAGGTGAGTGTCTGCCATTCCATAGCAGAGTTCCTCCTAAATTAACCTTCAGTGCCAAACCTTGCTGGTCTGAGGAGGGCATCCCTGCCCTGCTTCTCTACAGGAGGTAGTTTGCTTTATGAAGGCCTTTGTCTGTTTTTTTGGTTTTTTTCCTCACAGGAAATTAAGCAAGAAGAGGAGGAGAAGCTCATCCTGGACAGTAACCCACTGGAGTGGACTGTGACTGACGTCGTGAGGTTTATTAAACTCACCGACTGTGCTCCCCTTGCCAAAATATTTCAGGAGCAGGTAGAAGTCCTTTTGTCTCTTATGCCATTGTGTCTGTGGTGCCTGTTTGTGTTACAGCACATCCCGCCTTGCTGCCTGGGCCTGGGGATTTGGTAAAGAGATCATGACCAGACTTCAGATCCATCAAGCCAGGTTATAACAACAATTTTGGCAAGGCATGAAAACCCTTAGAAATTTGAGTTAGAGCCTTGCCAGATCCTCAAAAAGTCCAGAAAATCATAGTCTTGTGAAAAACCCCTTGTGGAAAGCAGGAGGTCTAGTCCTTTCATGCCAAGGTCCACAGTGCCATACTGATGTCCTGTAGGTAGGAACCTCAATATAAAAACAGGTAATAGTTACCTGGTACATACCAAGCTTTCTCCTGGCCACATGGGTTCCATCCTGTTCTAAAATACTACCCTGGGAAGCAGAAAAATGCTGCTTGAAGCCCAAACTGGCTGTCTGAATTTTGCCATTAGCACCTACATGTCTCAAGTGTGTAGACACCTAGTTCCTAACTACATTCCTCTAAAGATCTGCCAGTCAGGCCTTGGATGACCTAAATTTAGGAGATGACAGTCTTCTCCCCATTAAGCAGATAGGTTTGCAGGAGCAGAAGCCAGTGTTCTTCATCTCAAGCCAGTGTGAGTGTGTAAAATTTATGTGGAAAGAACCATTCCTTGGCTAATGAGTAGCAGCCACTGCTGAGGGTAAAGGGCAGCGCTAACGAGCTGTAGTTAGGAAGAAGCAAGTGTGGTTAATTAGTCAGTGGTATGGCCAGCTGCTCATTGAACTGTCTCTGATTCTTCACCATGGATGAGTCCAGCTGCTGGGGCTGGGAGGATGTGGAGGGTGAATCTGAAGCAAGTGAAACTCTCCAGAGCAGGGTGGGTGCAGCTGCTGTGTCACAGCGAGCTCCAACCAATTGTTAACCAGCCTGGAACAACGCCAGGGCTTGGAAGCCAACCCTGTTTCTCCTTTGCCAGAGAGTTTTATAGGGGCTTGAATCAAACACAGATGAGTGGAGCTTTTCCTTGTGAAGCCCTGGTGCAGTGGTCCGTGCCATCAACCTTCAGTGGAGGATGGACCTGAGCTGTGGGCAGTCCTGATCAAAGCAGCACTTCAGGTGTTTAAATCCTCCTTGTGTTCAGTGCTGCCTAATCAGGGCTGTCCTGGGGGGCTTATGTTGGCTCTGAGTTGCTGTGCATAAACTCTGATCCTCCCTAAAGAATAAAAAGCAGTTTTGTGGCCTGATGATCTCAGCCCATTAAAGAGCAAAGAGAACTTGAGCTCCTCATTAAGAAGATGATCATAAAGCCAGCAGGAGTTCCCACTAAAACTGCTCATCTGGGGTACTGGTTCATATAGTTTGGTGCATAGTTATGCTTGAGGGGAGGACATGACCTGCAGAAGTCCTTTCCAGGACCTCACCATTCTGGGATTGTGAGACATTAGAGATTGCAAGGGCTTTGAGTGGTCCAGACCCCTCTCTTGGTCATTCAGCAGTGGAACAAGGCAGATCCTGGGTGTACCTGGTACAGGGCATGGAGCAAGGCAGACATAAACCTGTGCTAAGCAAATTTTGGGCCAAAGATGGTGGGGAAAGGGTCTGATTTGGCATCAGTTTCTCCTTTCAGCTCCCTCCTGTGTCTTCTGGGGTCTCTTTACAGCCTGTCCCTTGTTTCAGTTCCTCAGGCATGAAATGAGACTGATCAGATCTCTGTGGACTCTGCAGAGGTTCTTTAGGTGATCCTTCATTCCAGCAGCTGGGAGACTTACTTTTCCCAAGCTGGGGGTTAAGATGAGAACCTATGAAGAGACACTAGACAGCTTCTGAAAAACCATGTTGTGTCTCAGGGAAAGGAGATGAGCAGTGTCAAAGTGGGAGAAAGGATAAAGCAGAGGATAAAAGAACTTAATTTTTCAGGCAAGCTGCCCTTCTTGTTCCTCCAAACTTGCTTATGCATTCTGCCCTCCAGAATCCACAAACAAAACCATTTTCCCTGTGTTTCTTTCCCTAGGACATCGATGGCCAGGCCCTCCTGTTGCTGACACTGCCCACGGTGCAGGAGTGCATGGAGCTGAAGCTGGGTCCAGCCATCAAACTGTGCCACCAGATCGAGCGAGTAAAAGTTGCTTTCTATGCACAATATGCCAACTGACTGCACTTCTCCATTCCTTCCTGTCTCCCTCCTTGTTCCTCTCTTTTTTTACCATTTCAGCTTGTTCAAGGGGTTTTCTTCCCCCATATCCTTCATCTTTTCTAAGAACAAGTGGAATTGGAAGCACTGGGAATTAATCCGTAGGGGGAAGAAAAACACAAAAAGAAATGAGCTACAAATGGAATTAACTTTTCTGTACTTGTAAAGCACATGGAAAAGACTGCTGGCATCTCTCCTGGAGAGCCTCTTCAACCCATTGCCCAGTGGTGCAAGGCCAGCATGGATCAGGTGGTTTGTCACCAAACCAAACCTACCAGTGGCAGACACATTCCCAAGGAGAAGGATCAGACGTTTCCAGGTGGTCATGGTTTGTCTGGGACAATTTCTGGACATGAACATTTCTTTTAGACAACTCTGACACTCTTCTTTCATATTGAAATGCAAGTCATCATTTGTAGCATTACCTGGGGTTTAACTGCAAGTTTGATCTTGGTGATCAGTGGGCTTTTTTTTTCCTCCCACCTCTCTGGTTTTACAAAAGGAACGAGTGTTACACCAGGCATATGGTGGTTATTCCTGACTGAATTTTGGAAAGAGACTCAACTCATGGTCTCTGTGATACCAGACAAAGTTGCAGTGGACTGACACAGGGACCTGGTGGTGCAGCGGCACATCCTGAGCCACGCTGGCTCTGCACAATCAGCTGAATATCTCTGTGATGGGATCTGTACAATGCTCCATTCTTGTACAGGAATATGAAGGCTTTCGTAGTCAGAATCTTAACTCTTAAATCCACGTCAATTTAAAGCCCTGTCTTTGAACCATATGGTGACAGCAGACTGGGATCAGGGACTCCTGCTGACCCCTGTGCTCAGAAGAACCTACTGACCAACACCAGGTTGCAGCTGCTGCATTCTCCTTCTTTGGTTTCCTTCTTAAATTCTTTGGAGAAGAGGGGGGACCTTCAGATATAAATACTGTGGAATACATCCAGATCTTGCTCAGAGGGTGTTTTAGGCAAGAAGCACTGAATCTGCCATGCATCACTTGGGAATTCCTGGTTTGTCTTTCAGCAGGTTTCCTGATTTGTCACTGAGGAGTGAGATGCTGCAGGCTGGACCAGGTGCTGATACTTCATCAGAAGTGTTCTTACATGGGAGATGAGCTGGACTGGATCTGTTCTCAGCTGTTGCTTTGTTCTGAAGATCTTGTTCAAGTTCTAATCAGTTCGAGGCAGTATTAGTTGCCTCTGCATCTAATGGTGGTGTTTTGTTCTTCAGAAATCCAGGAATTGGGTTCTGTAGTGGGGCAGATACTAAAAAACTGGGGTTTAGACTGGATTTCCTACTGATAGTAGCAGAGAAATGTGTTGGTGCAACTGATTTGATAACTCCTTTGGATCCTTCTCAGGGTCCCCTAAAAGTGTTGCTCAGTGTTTGGCCTCTGAAGACAGAAGGATTGCACCCAGCAAAGTGAGAGGACAGCTGAGAAAATCAGGGAGTTCTGCTTCTCCCAGCTCCTCCTCACTTCAGCCCAGTCCTGGTGTTACATCTGTCAGCAGGAGACAGCTCCTGGGAGGATTCTGTCAGGAGAGCTGGCACATGAGGACATTCCAAGGAAGGGAAGCAGAAAGGCAGTTTGCTAAACAGAACCCCAGCACTGATCCTTTACTCATCAAATCCAGCTGCTGCTGCTGCTCTGATGCTCTTGGAGTTTGTGGCCTCTGGGATTTGTCAGAGACGTTTAATGCCTTCTGGGACATACTGCAAAAATGTCATTTTTTGTCTCCATCAGCTTTGTAACTGTAGATATTCCTATGGCAGCTAATTCCTCGTGGAGGCATGATTGGGGAGCAGACACACACAGACTCTGAGAACAGCCAGCTCTTGTGCCAGCCAGTCTGGGAATGGGAAGCATTGAGCCAAGAACATGGAATCTTTACTGGTTGTTCAGGGAAGTTAAATTGTATTCAAAACTCAAACTATTAACAACAACAACAAGTTTAATTTTATCTTGCGCCGGCTCTTTTAGTTCTACAGGTTTCTCTCTCCTCACTATTTGTCTTTCACTTTATTGTTCTTCAGTGTTGCCTCATTTATCACTTTCTGTCCTCTCAGAAAAGTTGATAACCTGAAATCTTTATGCTGAAATTATCTTGAGTGGTGAATGCTTTACGATTCCTTTTTAGTCTGCAGGTTGGGAAGATGTATGGGATTGAGTTACTGTTGTCTTGTTGCATTGATTGCTTTCCAGAAAAGCTGGAGCTGAACTTTTTGGGCCATTTCTTACACAAGTGGAGAACAGGTGGTGTGGAGTTTTAACTGGACAATATGCTCAGATTGAGCAGAGATCAGAAGGAATTAATTACTCTTGCCTGGACTCAATTCTGGAACATCAGTAATGCTTTGGAGTAATGAACTTCAGAGGAGATGATGGAAATCCAGTCTTGCTAGAGTAAAATACCACTTTACTTTGCAATGTAGAAGTGTAAACCACTGTTAAGTTTGTGGGGTTTTTTGTTCCA
The DNA here is from genome assembly GCA_013400075.1 of Hippolais icterina. NCBI lineage: Eukaryota > Metazoa > Chordata > Aves > Passeriformes > Sylviidae > Hippolais > Hippolais icterina. The sequence goes on along the minus strand of VWYN01029974.1, from coordinate 336,396 downwards.
AACCTGACTGATTCTTAGTTAAATTCAGAGCTGCTGCAGTTTTGCAGATGCACTAATGACAGTGGTGAAGCCACATCTCCCCTCCCTGTTCTGAATTTGGCATCCAGGCCCGAAGTTTGTTGTGTTGTCAGCTGCAAAAGGCCACTCTGTGAAGTGCTCAACTCACAATTATCCAAGGCCACTGCCAAGGGCTGGGGAGCACCCCTGCTGTTGTTTCTGGGCTGTTGGATGCTGACCTTCACACACTGACATAGACCACTTTGCTCCCACAGCAAGGCTGTGCAGGTGTTACTGACTCTCCTTGGGCATAGGAGCGAAGATGGGAGTTTTTGGAACAAAAATAGGGAGCTGAAGAGTGTCTGGTGCCTGCTCATCCTTATCTGCACTGCCTTCTTTGGAGCTTGCACGTCCCTGCTCCCTTCACAACCCTCACCTTGACAGAATCAGCCAATTTCGACTTTTCAGGCCCAGAGTTAATGGATTAAATCATTAACTTGAGGAATGTCCATGATTCCCTCGTTGGTTGTCCCACTTTCCTCCTGTTGTCATGGATGCTCTTCAAGAAAACTGATCTTTGATTTCAGGGCTTTTCTTTCTTTTTCAGCTCACAAACACAGCTGCCAGGATGACCAAACCCTGGCTTTTCCTACCTCTCAGAAGCATGAAGGCTTCTCAGCTCTGAGGAGGATTTCAGGGTTTCCAGCTCTTTTGTGTTACCCATATTCCATAACTCCTGATAGTTTGGTCCTGCAGAGTGCAGAAACCTCCTAAAAATGCCGTGTGCCCTCAGAAAACACCAAAATCTAGGCACACGCTGTCCTTAGTGAAGTATGCAGTAGATGCATGTCCTAGCTGACTCACCCTGACTCACCCTGTTCAGATAAATTTAAATTCTCTGCTGGGATTTAAAAAGTTTCTCAGTGGGACACTTGAACTCCTTTATTTTACTCTGGGCAAGCAGCTAATTTGCTTTAAACTGGAAAGTCACCATTCCTTGGCTTTAACTTTCAGCCTGTTGCAGTCCCAGTTGTGTGGTGTCCCCATCTCAGCCTTTTTTAAGGCAAACCAGGCAATGTTGGGCTGCCATAATCTACATTTAATCATCTTAAAGCCTGCTTTGGTCTTTTCAGGGCACAGAATCGAATTTGGCAGAGCTGCTGTGCCATCTCAGTGTTTCAGAAGCTCTGTACAATCAGGGCACTTCAGATACTTCGTGCTTTTCTGGTGCAGTGCATCTGGGAAATGATGAACTCGGAGTGTTCCTCTCGTTTCCAAATTCAAGTGCCAAAGGAGAACAACATGCTGCAACTGAACACCATTAAAACCAGCTTTATTATGCGTGGATAAATACAGTCCCAAGGGCTCCATTTTGGTGCTAAGATATGTCACGCTGTATTTTCCATTGCTTGGGATTGCGAAGCTGATTCCTTACTCCAGGAAATATTTTCTGTAATCTGCAACATCTTGAACAGTAAGATTTTTCTTTTTCCTTGCGTCTGTACACTTTTTTAACTTGGATACATTCAACAAATATTCCTGGGTGTTTTGGAGATGTTTTATACAGTAAATTTATGTAAAAATTCTTTCAAAATATGGATGCATGTATATTTTCCCCTCAATAATATTCTTTATCACATCAGCTGACGCAGAACTAAAGGAATTTATTTGTTAACTCAGGATTTGATCCAGAAATAACTGAGGTTAGTGTTAGGGCCCTCATAGATGTGTGGGCTATGGGACCAATTCTTCACCAATTTCTCTCACATAGAAGTCAAAGTCTGCACTTAATTAACAGAAAATTTAAATGCCTCCTTCTCCTAGCAGGCAGAAATGCAGCTGCAGTCTGCCAGACTTCACAAGAGAGGGTTTGTGTCCTTAGGTGCTCATGAACTCCCAATAAAGGAACAGAAGCCTTTAATGGTCTCATTTATTCTTTGGTACAATACTCCAGCAAGAAGTGTAGATGGTGTTAATGACTGCATATAGAATATGAGCCAGTCATCAAAGATGAGAATTTTATAGTCCAGCAGTGCTTTAAATGTCAGCTGTCCTGCAGAGAAAGAGTGGTTTTGCAGTGATTTGGTGCCATGCATGGGAATTCTCCTGCAGAAGACACATGAACTGCACAAACCTGGGTCATGGTTACAAATACTTGTGGCCTTTCTTTTTTTTTTTTCTTTAGTCTATCGTTCATTTTTGCAGTGAAAAAGGTAAGTCTTGATCACTGCTGAGGATGTGGGAGAGGGGAGAGAGGGTTTCAAGAGGAGAGAGCCTGGAGTTCTGGGCTTGGGTTCTCTTTGTGGAGAGGGACCTCTCCATACAGAAGCACAGCTGGGATCTGTGTACATCATCCCTGAAAGCTTTTCTTTCTCACAGCAGAGTTGGTTTTTGAGTCCCAGCAGGGGCCAGGTGAGAGGAGGGAAAGAAGCTGGCAGTAGACTCAGAGCCACAATGCTGAAAGGTTCTAATTTTGTTTTCCCAGTGGAGATGGAGAAATCTGCCTCACAGATGTCTCTAGGCTCCTTGGCTGGGTAGGAGGGAAGGTCAGTCTTTTCCTCATTGTACCCAGCCCCTGTGTATCTTTTGGGGTTTGGGGGCTGAAGACTTTCCTCTTGCACCTCCCAGACCTCCACAGGAAATACCAGGCTAAAACTTGAGCTCTCTCCCACAGGAGAAGGGGACATTGCCCTCTGTTCAGGTTGTGGATATACAAAGTACTCTCTATTTGTGATGAGACAGGATGAAAATGCTCATTCCCAGGGCACTCTACTGCTTCTTGTTGCTCCAGCCTCTGTGGAGATTATGGACATAGCAGTGTCCATAATTTATAGATTGTGAATGTGCATTCCATTTCCCAATCCCTGTTCTGCCAAACTTTGTCAGGATGTGCCAAGTTGTTCAAGCAGCCTTCACCACAAGGGATCTGCTTTCTGGAAAACACCTGGGGAATGGTACCATGACACTTCCACATGCACAGGCAGGGGTGTCCTCTGTGGTCCAAGGGAGGTGAAAATTCCAAATGCAGCCTTGGAGGGGAGTTGAGTCTTTTCATGTGCCTTGTGTAGGGCGAGGCAAGCACTTAAACCCTCCTGTCTCTCATGGAACAGCAGGAGTTGCTCCACAACCAGCAGTTAACGCTCCATTCGTGGTGGTGCATGTTGGAAAACTTTGAATTGTTTTGCATTCCAGTTTGTACTGAAGGTTTTGACTCGAAGTTTGTGTACATAATCCCTTTGGTGTGTTGATACATATGTGTGTATATATATATGTATATATATGTGCGTGTATATGTATGTGTATATATATATACATATCAATCAATGCTGGTGTTTTTACTCTTTAAAGTTCCCAGGGCGAAGGGCATGTTTGTCAGTTTGCTGTAAGATTCTATTCTGTATATATGTTTCCATGTAAATAAGTGAAAATCTATATTCAGAGTTATATTTTAATTTTTATTCAGAATTAAATCCCTTTTTACTTGAAACAGTTGTAAGCCACGTTGTTAATAAAGTAACAATAAGTCACATATCTCTTCAGGGTAGTTTTTTTTTGTTTGTTTAACAGTGCTGTGTTTTGATGTGTCTGTGTGTCCAAGCTGCCTGGATCAGTTTTGCCTTCCCTGAGCCCCCAAACTTCCAGAGGTACAACTCAGCCTCCCCCAGCTCAGCCCTCCATAGATGCCAAGCTGAATAGTTTGGGTTTATGCATCTTGAAGTTCTTCCTAGAAGCAGGACATGAAGCAAGAAAGGTGATGGGTGGTGAGGAGGCACAACAGCATCCAAGGACATTTTAAGAAAGTGATGGGAGCAGGGTGAAAGACAGGAATGAAAATAATTCAGTGAGCAACAGGCAAAGGAGGGTGTAGTGACACAGGAGCTGGTGGTGGCAGGATGAGTTACGGCAGGGCTACAGCACTTAGAGTAGGGACTCAAATAATAAAAATAAAATTTCCCCAGGTGTCGGAACCCAGGACATCCCTCTAGATGTCCCGGGTGGTCCGAGACCCCAGGAGGGGGTCCGGAGACCCTGGTACAGTGACAAAAACACTAGTACCTTTGATTTTACCCCTTGGGAGCGATTGCCAACATTATATGAAGAATTACAAGCCACAGGTGTGTGATTAGAATAATAGATAGCTTATTTTTAAGGGATTTTGGGGATTCACAAAGGAGGCTCAAGGAGACAAGATGGAGGGATTTGGGTGTGTCCCTTGTCTTCTTCTTCTTCTTCTTGTCCTCCATCTTCTGCTGTGGTGGTGGCACTTTGGGATTGGTTTAGCATGAAAGTGCACTGTTTAATAAAGGTGATGGGTATTGGTATGGTATTAAAAACATAGAATACGTAGCACATAGTATAAGAGATAGCGACCGCCCATGAGCGAGGCAGATAGCCTTGGGCAGCGGTGTAGGTAGCATCTACGCTGGCCGGAAAAGAAATGTTTAGGAACAGAAAAGAATAAACAGTACTGATAAAGAAACCGACGCATCCTGAGTCCTTCTTCTGGCACGGGGCTTGGAAAACAGGACTTCATCCACAATCTCGGAAGGCTATCAGCATGGGATCCGAGACCCAGGTGCACAGCAGCCAGTGAAGGTGAGGGAAGCCATTCTGCAGTGGAGAAAAACAGCTGTGAATTCCAAAGGGTGGGCTTCAGATGTACCTGCTTTGCCAGACAAAACCTTGTGTGCATTATGTGTATCCTGTGACGTTTTTCCTGTGCTTACAGGCTGTGCTGAGCTTAAGTTCCAGCTTTGCAAGTCCTGTCTCTTTCAGACGTCTCAATAACATCCTGAGTCCTGCTCTAAAAGGTCTTTGTTGGACTGGCTTGGCTACCAAACAGTTGCCATTGGTCTCCTCAGCCATCCCCTCTGCCTCAGTGAAAGCAGGGTGGTGCACACCTCGTAGCATCCATGATGTGTGCATGGGAGAAAGTGAGCACAAAACTGGCTATAAAAAGTGTTTGGATGACTCTGGTTGTGTTCCATCGTCCTATTTAGATGCTTCTTGTGGATACAGCAAAAGGGGAGAAACAAATCCTCCCTCCGTGTTCCACTGTTTCTCTGATTTCATCAAGACTGTTTTCTATCAGGTAAAAACACAACCATGGGCAAGCAAACGGGGATAGGGTGACTTAAAAAAAGTATATGGCCATTGAAAAATCATTGTTTTACAATGACAGCAAGTCTTGGGATGATAATCCTGTGATGTGACTCGTTATGGCGCTGTACTAAAGCCTGGGCTTTGGGAAGGACAAAAGTGCAGGTGGTCAGTGAAGTGACCTGTCCAGACAACCTTGGAAATAAAGCCTCAGACCAATGGATGCTGCTGAGTGTTGACAAATGGCCTGCTGCACCACAGAAGAGCTCACTGAAAGGTGAAGTAGAGAATGGGAAGGATTTATCAAAGGAAATAATTCTGAGGTGAAGCTGATGGTGACATAAAACCAAAAGAGCAAAAGCTTGAGTGGTTTATGATACTCTTCAGGATCCAGAGGTGAAAATAAATCCCCATAGCTTATTACATAGTCATGTAAAAGTAATGCAAAGGTTGGACACTGGTTTGTAAATTTCTGCCCCAGCTCAGGCAAGACTCGGAGCTCTGCAAAGAGATAATTTTTGGAGAATATGAAGTGATTTTAGTAAAACCCTGGCAAGATACTCAAACTGAGTTCCTCGTAATTAATGACCTACACAAGAACTAGGGTTGCCATATATAATTTCTTCAGGGGAAGAATACCTACCAGCCAGTCTTGCTTCTGGTATCACAGGCCAAGATTTTGAAGACATGTCCATTTTTAGTGTTTTTCACGTGCCCTTTAATTTGTGAAAGATTTCTAGATACTCGATCTGATTTGTTGACACAATCAAGCAATCATGTAAGTGGAAGTATGAACACCAACATGTAGTCAACCATCCCATAAAAAAATACCTACAAAACAAAAGTTACATTTTCAGGCCTCTGACAAAACACCATCTTTCTTTCCTGCATACAGAACGAACAAAACAAGCAGGTAGTTATATTTCACTCCCAAGGTTTCTAGACAGACTTTCAAGGCAAATAATTATTGTTTTTAATAACCATGCTGTTGTTGTTACTGCTGCTGTTGAGAGCAGTTTTATTGCTTTTTTAATTTCAAGATTCATGCCTTTCTGTGAAATTTAATGATTCTCCAAGTCCCTCTACTGCTACAATATTTACTTAAGACTGATACACCTCTTGCTGTAGTGTCTGTACTCAATTACTGTAAGTTGATTTTATAACTACATCTCAGCTGAAGTTGTAATTATGCTGTTTTCTCTAATATGTCATAAAATCTTAAAACCAGAGGAAAAATTGTGCTGCAGGACACCTTGAGGTGTCAGGTCGACTGTTTCCCCTCTGCAAGGCAGGACCAATTAGACAAATCTCGTTCCTATTTGGCATTTGTTTAACCTGACCTTCAGATGGGTGTCAAAATAAGACCTCCAGCAACAAGCCTTTCTCCAGCACTTCCACAGCATGTAAAACAAAAAAGTGATGGCATTTGGATGATGAAGCGTGATATTCCCGGGCAAAACCACAGAGCTGATGTTGCCATGGAATGGCCATTTCATTTTGAAAAGCTAAGGTCTGACTGGTGATTAATGTAGCAATTAATAAAAGTAAAAGCAGAAGAGTCACGGTTGAGATAGATTAGATTGCAAGGAAGCAACTGTGGTTATCATTGCTGTCCTGAGGTGGGGAGGCAGAGCTCCTGATGGAGGTGACAGCAGAGGGGAATGGAGCTGGGGAAGGGTCTGGAGCCCCAGGAGGGATGAGAGATCTGGAAAGGAGCTGAGCCTGGAGAAAAGGAGGCTCAGGGGGAACCTTGTGGCTCTGCACAACTCCCTGGCAGGAGGGGACAGCTGGGGGGGTCAGGCTGTGCTGCCAGGGAACAGGGACAGGGAGGGAGAGAGGGAGAGAGGAAGGAAAAGGAAAGAAAAGGAAGGAAGGGAAGGGAAGGAAGGAAGAAGGGAAGGGAAGGGATTTAATATGTTGGACATGTAGAAGGAAGAACCTGTGTCCATAAATCTCCCTCCCACACGTACAGGGCACCCAGGAGATGTTCCCTGCAAGGCAATCAGCAGCTTCCTGTGATGACATCCAGCAAAAGGCAGGGACCTGTTCAGGGGAAGAAAGTGTTACTATCGCTTTCATGGATCTGTCACTGAGACCTGGGGACCTTTTGCAGGAATCAGGGACTGTGTTCCCACTGGTTTAAGGTGAGATCACACTTGTCTCTGGGGAAGAGTGTGCTGGGGGAGATCAGCACATCAAAATGCAAACAATTCCTCTGAAATTCACTGTTGTTCGTAGCTGGAAGGACCTCAAACATCCAAACTGTGAAACTTTAGCTTTGTACAGGAAAACTGCAAGCTCTGTCAGCTGAGCTCCTGGATGTATCCAGGATTGACCTTAATTGCATTTTACCAGTGCAATTTTCTATTCAGAGCCTCCACAGCAGGACTTTCCATGGCCAAGGAGGGATTGAGCACAGTGGGTCCCCAGCTACAACCGCCCAGTGCCCTGCTCTGAGTACCAAGCTTTGGCACCTTGTTTTTGTGCTCTGTCATGAAGACAGTAGAGAGGAGCACAAAAGGAGAAAAGAACAGGAACCTGGACTATCTTAGGACTTCTCTGCCTCCAAGGATCTACTTAAGCCTGGATTGAAGCCGTAAAATATAATTTCATTGAGGGAAAAACCCTCATTTTTTTTCTGTGCTTGCTCAGTATCTACAACTGCTGCTGCCCTGGAGCTTGACTTCACTTTTGACCTCTAATATGTGCTGGTTTGAAAGTAAAACCAGTGAAAGGCTCCAAGTCAGAAACACAATTTAATAAGAGGAAAAGAGAAGAAATAAAAGAAAGTAAAATAAAATAAAAGTAATAGTACAAAAAAACCACTGACAGAGTCAGAATACAACCTGACACCCTGTTAGGTTGGCAGTGGTAGTCCAGATGAGATGGTCTTGTCAAAGCAGTGATCCTGTAGAAATGTCTGGTAGCTCTTGTCTCCTCTGGGAGTCCAGTGAATAAAAGCTGCCTGTGCTGTCCCAAACCCTGGATTTATCCAGGTGGGAATGTTTGGCTCCTCCCCCTGGGCGGAGCATCTCACAATGGGATGATCTCATTCTATGAGTCATGCAGTGGGTCCTTGATGGCCCATTAAACAGAGATAGCTCCCATTGGAAGTTATCTATGAGTCATGTGGCAAGACATTGTTAGGCTCGTTAACAGAAGATAAGGAAAACACTGCCCCACCTGGCTTCCAAAGGCTCATGGGGATAGAATACAGACTTTGGGCACAACTTATATTGTAACCTAGGACAATATTACAAGTGATAAATAGATTAATGAGAATATCTTCAACCAAGAATTTGGAGCAAATTCATACATCCTTTTTCAGTGGGGAAGTCCTGCTTTCTTCTCTTACCACATGAACCACTGAGGCAGACCAGGATGATCCTGCACACCATGCAGTGTTGCAGTGAAAAATTGGGAATCTGTTCCCTCCTGCTCCCTGATCCAGGGGTCTCTAGCACTCTTAAAAAGTCAATGTATAACCTTCCCTCTCCTCCAAGTGCTTGAGAACACAGTGTCCCTAAGAGGGTGGCTGGATGGTACCTTGGTCATGGCATTTCTGGTGAAATCTGAATTTTGATGGGAGTACACTGCATTTGTGTGTGGGAGGACAGTGTAGAAAAGAGCCAATGCAAGCCCAAATGTTTGTTAACAATGAAATGGTGGAGGATAAGATTGTGTCTACAGGTCTCAAAGAAGGTTCTCTCTCTTCTCTTCTGGGAATGAAGTTGCTATTTGAGGTTGATGCTGGGGGCCTTTTCCTTTTCTCTTTTTTTTTTTTTTTTCCCAATTTAATTCCTTCAATAAGAAGCAGCTTTTCTGTTTTCATTTACAGTTGTTAAGCTGTGGCATCAATGTGCCTGGATGTGTCTCTGTGTGAGAGAGTCTCCAGTCCATTGTGAAACACAAACCAGAATATCGAGTCTTTGCATTGCCTTAGATCGTGTTTTTTATCTGATATTGAATTAAGTAAAGGGCTTAATGTTCAAAGTGCTGTTTGGGGAGTTACTTGCACAAATTCTGTTATTGCTGTTAATGGGATTTGTGCAGATTGCTTTGAAGATGAGTTCCTTCATGTAGAATGGGAAAAGACATTCTCAATTATAACTTATTTCAGACAAATCTATCTTTAATTTTTTACTGATAGGGCATTAGAGACCTGAAGCAAAAAAGCATTAAATGAATGTTTTATTGGTATTATTGACAGGCATGTGAGGACAGGTTTGGTTCAGATAATTGAGTGGATATTTGGGTAATTTTTAGCAGTGGGCAGAAAGAGACTTTAAAGTTTGAAATAATTATAAAATTTGCTGACACTTCAGAAAAACTACAAAGCTGGAAAGAAATGGTCCTAAGACATTTTCTAGACACCACCTTACATTGCAGATTAAATACTGGTGGAAATCTGAATTTAGAGAGTGGACATCTCAGCCTGCAGCTCAGTAGTGCCTCTTTTAGGTATTTCACCAAGTGGTGACACCTGTGGAAGGTGTCCCTGCCCAGGAGGGTTGGAACAGGATGATCCTTAAGGTCCCTTCCAACCCAAACAATTCTGTGATTCTGTGTCCACCCTGGTTTTAAGATGTGGCCAGGAGCAGGAAGGAGCAGGCAAGCCTGGCTGTAGAGAAGGTTTGAGGATACAGCATTGTGCATTTTCTGGAGAAATCTCACCCCTTCTGACTCCAGAGAGGAGTCAGGACATGTTTGTCTTATATGAGCTGAGAACAGGGAAATTTGGGCTGATCAGGACACGTGAGGGTTGCAGCCACTAATGCAGAGCAGGGCAATAATATTTTAAGTGTTATTTAATTTTCAGGTGCCCTGGCAGAGAGTTTCTCACCTGATTCCTGCCAAGGCTGGAGATTGTGATACCCCAGGGCATGAATGAATGATACTCAAGACATGAATGGGATGGCAAAGCCAAGGATAAGTCACACCCTATTAGAGCAGCAGAAGTGGCACTCTGAGGTCTCTCAGGTAGTGGTAAACACTTATTTTGTGTCAACTCATTCACATCCCACCTGGATTTCTGCCTCTTCAGCTTCCCTGACTGTACCAGGTGCATTCATAGGCACTGAAATACTTCCAGACATGGAGGCTTCCATTATCCTTTCTGGGATAACCAAGAGCCACACTCCCTTTGTTGTTTCTGTCTCTGAAGGGATTCGTGGGGTGATAACCACCCTGGTCCAGGCAGCTCCTCAAAGATGGATGAGCAGTTTAATGCTGCTTTTCTCACTGCTGAGCTTGCAGAGAAGATTTGTGGGCTGCTTCCTCCTCAGATCCTTGCAACCCCTATCTTTTATCCTCTGATCTGGATAACAAATCTGACAGAAGTTGTATAAATTACAGTCTTTGGAGTATTAATGGCCTGTTTCTAAATGATTAATTACAGGGGATCTCTTGCATTCACAGATCAGTATTAGTGAGTCACGCAGTATTATTCCACAATATCTCTTCCTCAGCCAGCCTGTCCTGGATGGAAACACTTTGGTAGTTTCTGAGCAGAGAGGTGTGAAGAAGTTACAGGAGGAGGAGGAGTTAGTCTGGACTTCTGTGCTTTATCTACTTGTCATAACTACCTAAATAGGCAGGTTTGTGGCTCAAAATAAACAAATAAAGGAGGAATTTAATGCTCTTAACCCACAAGCCAAGGCTACTCTGTGGCTTTAGAGGGAGCAATTCCTGCTTCACTGAGTGGTCCCATCCCCTCTCTGTGTTCCTCCTCCTTTCTCCCTCATGCTAACATCAATATTTTGGCAGTTGGGAAATTTATCTGGTTAAAGATTAGCCCACACTGAAAAGCTCTCAGGTGGCTCATTTTCCCAATCTATCTATCTGGATGTACAAGCTTTTCAGTCAGTGTTTTGGTGTGGGATGGAAAGAAGCACTTGGGAGGGAAAGAAGGAAAGCATCACCTTTTTCAATTGCACATGGATTTACACTGGAATCAGGAACAGGAGTTGCCAGAGTCCTGAGGACAAGGGCAGACACTGCTTCACACCACATGCAGAGCAGGAGAGCTGTGTCTTACACAGCTCAGTTATCCACACTTCTCAGTTACATAAAAACTTGGCTCGCTATATTTTTCTCCATTAAAAAAATATTTATGATTTTGAAATGAGATTTCCCTCTTCCTCTCCCAAAAAGCTGAAAAGGGAATACTCAGCTCCATCTTCAGGCACTTCTAAAAAACTGTCCCTAAGGAAGCAGCTATTTGGCACAAGCCAAAACAGGTACTTTGCTAAATAAAATGATTCCCTGATAATGCAATTCCCAAAGTAGAGAGGGACAAAAACAAGGACAGCATAAGAGACTTTAATTGTCTCCCTTTTCCAGCAGGAAGCAAGTTGAAGGAATAATTGTTAATTGCTGCTAATTGTTAATTGCTGCCTGCTCCATCTGCAAAGTTTCCATTAGGAGGTAACGAAACCTTGAAAGAGCTTGGATGGGTGTATTGTTCTCTGGCTCTACAACTTTTTTCCTCCATAGCAGGAACAGGGTGAGTTTTCACTGAGCTTTGTTTAGAAGGATGCCCAGAGCTTCTGACCTTGCTGTGTGTTTTCAGCCATGCCAGAGGGGCACATCACTGGGAAGAGCTCAATTTCTTCCACAGTAGGATGAGTATTTTGCTATTATTTTCATAGAATCACAGAATGGTTTGGATTGGAAAGGAAATATCCCCTCATTCCAGCCCCCTGCCATGGGCAGGGACAACTTCCACTTCCCCAGGTTGCTCCAAGGCCCATCCAAGCTGGCCTTGGACACTTCCAGGGATGGGGCAGAACTCACCAAAACAGGTCTTCAGGACACCCACTCCTGCTGTTCTGCCTCCCAACAGCAGGTTCTCATGCAAATAAATTTAAGGGCAATTCATCTGGAACAAATATTGACACTGAGACTCAAAAAGGAACTGAAAAATCTACTTTTCATTCCCACAATTAATTATTGTACAAAAAGTGTCTGTCTGTTGACAAGCTTTGCATCTCCCCTTATCAAACCTTTTACCTTATCCAGCCTTATTATTTCATTCATATTTTAGTCAAATCTGGAGGCACTGGGCTGTTCATGGGACAGGAAGATGGCAAATCAATACCAGGAGCTGCACTTGAGGAGCTGCCTCACCTCCTGCCAGCCACTGCATCTATTTCACGTATTTTTTCCATCTCCTTGTCTGTAAAATGTGCAAAGTGTTGCTTACTGCACTTCAAGAATCTTGTGAGTTCCTTAGCTGTGGATAACTAAATATTATGACATATAAAAGCACAGGGTATAGATATATCGTAGACTTCACACTTGTATTTCACACTCTCTATTAATGTGGCACTCCACAGTGACATGATATTTACCAAAAACTTCCTGGAAGCAGATTCAAAATTTTTATTTATTTTTTTTTTCCAGGGCTAAAAACTGTTAAGCTCAGTGTTTATCTGCAATGGCAAGGCAAGGTGCTCAGTGAATGGTAATGAAAGGTGTCTAGTCCTAAAAATAGCCTTTCCTAGGCTGAGGAAAGAAAAAAAATTCCCTGTGAGATTTTTCTGGCATTAAGGCAGTCAAATTGTCTTTTTAAATAGTGTGAAAATTGACAGATTATAAAAAATAGAGAGAACAATCACTGGAGAGTGTACGATAATCTGGCAATATGGAAATTACAAATTTTAATATTTCCCCAGAGCCAGTGAAATATGCAAAGGAACAACTGCATAATGCAGCAGGCTCTGTGTAACCCCGAGGTAGCTTGAGTTAGCAAGATATTCTATCCCAGTTGGGGTTTTTTTTCTTGGTTAATAACAAATCCACCAAATTACTTCGCCGGTGAAGGACAGAAAAATCCTCTCTGAAGTTCAATTGTTGCACAAGGCTGCTCCATTAAATATCCAGATTTAATGATGCTCTGGTAGTTCCTGATCTTGCTGAATTCTTTACTGCAACACAAGAAGTCAGTTGTTCTAAATTGGTGCAGCTACCATCAGCATTCAGTTGCCATAATGGATTTTCTTGGTGATCCATCAAACCCAGGTTTTCCTCCAGCAGAAACCAGCAAGCCATCCGGAACTGTGGGGAGGTTTGTTCTGCAGCTTGTAACAGGTTTCCTTTTTAAATCACAACATTTTCCTGCAAATTTGGATGACATCTGAATGGATGTCACATCCAGGATCCCTGCCTTTTTGGTAATGAAACTGCCTGGTCATTCCTGCTTTGAAGAAGATCAATTCTTTCTTTAAAGAGAAGAAAAATATTTTAACAAACATCAGTCACCAAATGACAAGGTATTTGTTCCTGCAGACAAACAGCAGCGTCAAACTCACCAAGCAGAGTCTGCAGAACGTGAGTTTTGCTTGAGAGTTTCCTTCTCCAGGAGATTTTGTTTGATTTTGTTGCCCAAGCTGCATGTGGAATAATGGATTACAGCAATTTCAACATACAGCAGAAAATTCAGCTCACTCAGGCTCCTGATTCAGAAGAGCTCTTCAAAGTGTGCTTAATTTAAGCATATACTTGAGGGTCTGAAGGGCTGAACAACACACTTGTGCCTTTCCAATTAGGAATTACTCAAATCATGACTCAACTCATCTTCCCCAAAAGCAGAGCCAGAAGCAACTCCGGTGGATGAAAAATTTACTTCAGACAAAAAAAAAATACAAAGATATGCCTATAGTTAGAGTTACACAGGTGTGTCTTGGGCTAAACTAAACAGGGAAATACTGTCAGGACTGTCCAGAGAGTCCTGAATGTAGAAATGGATAAAACATTGAAATCAGACTGTTTTAATTAATCTCTCTCTGGTTTTCATGGGAGGCAGTCACTCTGTGAAGGGATTGCTGGCTTTGTCTGGAGAGATGATGTTGACAGTTCATGGTTGACTCACCTTAGGTCCAGATTACTGAACTTAGGGCACCAAGCAATAAACTTCACATTGTGCTAGACCTGGACAAGCCGTTTTCTTTGAAGGCAGAGTTCTGCACCGATCAAATTTTGTCATTCAAAGTTTCCATTGAAAAACTTCCTTTTTCCAGTAGTTCTGACTGTAATTCTCCCAAACACAGGTACTTCAGACAGGAAATCCTCCTCATACGTCTTCCCTTTCAACAACTAAACCAACCTGCCTTGCAGTGCTTGGGCTTAGAAGATTTCAATAACAGTTTTGATGCAAGTTTATCATCTCCCTTCCCTCTCTTTTACAAACTACAGGGCTTTTTTGTTAAATGTGATGGTTGTCCCTGGATCAACAAGCCAGAACAAACATAATCCTCCAGTAGCAAGGGAAGCAGCCCTTTTTCAGGGGGAGCAATCAATCCCCTCCAGCGACACGTGCCTAATGGATCTGTCTCTTTCATTAGCTCTGGGCTCCTAATAACCACTGTCTTTGCCAAATGAGGGATGTGTTATGTCGGCCTCCTCTGCCGTCTTCTCCTCCCTTCCCTGCCTTGTCAGCAGCATGCTAATTTATGTAATCAATTCATAGTACTGCTTAATGAATAGCTTTGAAGTCGTTAGATTCATCTGCTGGTAAAGGGGCTGATTGGTCAGCCTCTGAATCGTTTCCATTTTCTGAGGCTGGAAAGTGTCAGCCAACATAATTGCTTTAGAAACACCCTTGGGAGACACTTGGGAAGTAGCTGTACAATCCCTCTTTATATTTAAGTGGAAGACAAAGTGGAACAATAATAATACTTAGCATTTTTACCACACTTCATATCATTAAAACGCTTCCCCAAACATTAACTAATCCTTGCAGTGTGCCCGAAAGGTGAATCATTGCTTCACTTACACAGAAGAGAGTCAGCAGTACAGACAGTACATCTCAAGCCTCTTGGATGCTGCAGCTGATGGGAACTTTTGTGCTCAGGAACATGTAAACCCAGAGTCACCATGTCCCTTCAGTGCCCAGCTCCTTTGGAAATCACTGGGGAATTTGAGCACTAAGATTTTAAACCACACAAAAGACAAAAAAAGGTCATGGTGGGATTGTTGGGGTGTCTGTGCAGGATCAGGAGTTGGATTTGATGATCTTGTGGATCCCTTCCAGCTCAGGATATTCTATGATTTGTCTGAAATACTGGGAACATTTTCAAAGGTGTTATCCTGCTCCTCTCCTCCTGATGGAGGCGTGGGCAGCCACTCACAGCTCACAGTTACTGTGCTTTGGGGCAGCGAGGATTTTGATGTGGATTGGCAGCTCAGTGGATGCCAGCCAAGCACTCTTCTGTCCTCACACCCAAGTCCTGACCTCCTGATGGAGAAACCTGTTGAATTCCCATTCCAGAGTGGATGTGCTCAGAGGGGACCCTGCGTGGATGGAATTTTCTGCCTGGATCAGACACTCAGGTGTGTCTCAGTCAGCTCCACCTGCACAGAGGCAGGCTGGGACAACAACAAAAACACTGATTTAGCTCAGAAATGGAAAGCACAAGGCCGAGATTTCCTTTCATCTCAACTGCCTGCTACCAACAGAGTTGAGTAGTTCTCTAATGACTTGAAAACTTTCAAGCACAGAAGGTTTTTCAGTGCTTTGTAATGTTTATTCAGACTCCACAGTGAGCTGTGATGCAGAGTGCCCTCTGGCCACACCAGCTCAGTAATGACTCTGGCATTTCTGACAGAGACTAATAGTAGAAATTGTTATCAACGTTTTTAGCAAAATACTGCAAGCTAGAAATTGGATTTCCCCCCTTTCTGCATCCTCCTTCACTTGTTAATGAGCTACTTCTTCAAGGTGCCAATGGTAAAGCTGTAAAGTGAGACGGGCAATTTATTTTCTGGGCTTGAGACCCTCAGACACAGGAGCACACAGTTATTTATTTTAATGCATCATTTACAAAAAATTACATCATGCTTTACAGGTGTAGCAGGAAGACAAGTTTCCTTATCCCTGGGACTGAAAAGGAGATATTGATGAGATGCCAGAGCAAAATGAAAATGAGATGAAGAAATCTCTCACCCCAGGTGAGGGTGAGGGAGGTGAGAGCAGTTCTTGCTATGCATTACCACTGTGGCTTTGGGAATTTGTGAATGGACAGGACATTTCTTTCTTGATAGGGATATTTGGACTTTTCAAAAATCGCTGGAGATTTGCAACATTTCCAGTAGAATGATTTCTCCTGCACTAGTTCAGATGTTTAAAATCAGTGAGATAATAATGGCCCAATTCCAATTCCCTATTTCCCATGGTAGCCATCAGCATATCTGTAACAACTTCCAGTGTAGGTGTTTCCACCTAGAGTCATAGACATTTCTGGAGTGATGTTACCTGTGCAGGAAAAATTGCTTTCCTTCTTATTCTCCTCCCTTTCCAGAGCACCCTAATTTTTAAGGTTGCTTTTCAGGCTGTAAAAATATCTCATATTGGATGGATGAGCTTTAATCTTTGTCTGTGGAAACTCAGGCATGCATCATCTGCAAGAAGCTCTTTTATAAGCATATTAATATTTTTATTAAGGTAGAAGTATATTAATATTTATGGGTATACGAACATCTATATTAATATTTTAAGGAAAATACAGAAAACAGAATATTCAAGTGTGCAAGCATGTGCCAATCACTATCAATGCTGCTCCAAAAATGAACCTCTCCTGTCTGTCCTGTGCCACACCAGCCCCATGGGGGTCACCTCAGGCACCCCAGGAGGGCACAGCCAGTGCTGGAGGTCTTTGTGAGAGCAGCAGCCTTGTGCCTGCACTGAGCTGTGGAGCACAGCAAAGAGAAACAGCCACTGGAGGGGTTGGGAGAGGTTATCCAAGAGTTGAGGAGGAAGAGCCTACCCAGAGGTTACAAAGCATCGGGGAGAGTAGGTATTGGTGTTTAAAGGGAAATTCCCTTTTAAGACTTTAGGAAAGAGTCACTAATCCTCTGGATTCTGCACATTGACAGGTGACATCAGGGAAGGACTGTGACAAGGTCTTGATTCTTTACTCCAGGGATGAAGGAAATATGTTCCAGAGTGGGGACAACTCAGGCATGGGCTTTTTGCAGGCAAGAACAGTGATGATCCTTGGTGGCTTTTTCTTCCTCGTACTCTTTCTTTTTTTCTGTTAGTGCTTTCCTTCCATTTGCTGTGAAGGCACTGCTCTACTCTCCTCATTTTTTGCTTCCAGGGGATTGGAGACAAAAAACCCGAGAGTTTTGACTTTCCCTGGGATCACAGAGGGGCAACATCTGATTTTCCAGGGAAAGGTTGCAATGGCAGCCCATCCCAGGTTATGTGTAACCCTACAGATGCACCTGTGCCAGCCAGACCCACAAAATCACCACGAGAGGGGGTGCAGGGAAGAGGCAGGGACACAGAGACACACTGGGGAGTTGGTCCCTGAGAGGGAGCACAAGGTGAAGCCAGGATGGACAGGGACACAGGGGACAGCAGGGACAATCTGTGTGGGGCCTGGCCATCACTTTTTTGCTTCAGCTTGCAGGGAAGTCAAACATCTCTCATCTTGTCATGGTCTCCAGCCCATGCCACTGCAAGAACCCAACATATTAATACCTTGCCATCCCTTCTGCACTGTTCACCCAGCCTCAGTTTTAATCTCCAGAAAAGTTTAAACAAGAAAACCACCACCAGAAACTGAAAGGCTTTGCCTTCACCACCGAAGCAGTTTAATTTCTTGATGGAATTCCAAAGCAATCTCTTCACCTGTGGTATCTCACATAATTACTGACAGCACTGAGAGGAAAAACCTTGTCCTTGCTGCTCAGCAATGTCCAAGGGACCCTAATGCACTGTTATTATTTTGCAAGAACTCCTTTCATTCATGATTTATATGATTTTATTTGATTTATTAAGGCAGACAGCAAAGCAGTTGTCACCTCTTCTTCCTGTGCAGGCGTCAGGTCTGAGCAGAGACAAGAGGTGAGTAGTGCTTGGTGACAGGTTATTGCCAAGGTTGAGATATGGGGCCTTTTTGTTTTATTCTCCATCTAAATTAGTTACTGCAAAGAGATTTCCCTGGTGGGAAATGCGTTTCAATATTTATTTCCTACCTGACACTTTATTATTCTTTTATTGAGTGGAATGTGTTCTTGCTCTCTCAGAACAGGTTTTCATGCAGAACTCGCTATGACATTGCTTTGGTTTATAAACTCACATCATGTGCCTGATCCTGTTTGCTGTGAAAAATGAAAAACTGTGTGGGGGTTACCCCTTGTCCACCCTCAAAATTAAAGAAAATGCAAACATCCAGTTCAGCTTGGCTCAAGATGGAAATAATAACCTTTTTTTTCATATTAATTAAAAATTTAAAAATCAGGTTGAAGGGTACCTAACACAACATTCCTATGAATTAGCAGAAATGTTTCATTCAAGTGGTTCATTTATATTTTGATTATTTGTGACAATAGGAGAGTAGACTGAGGTGGTTTTTATCCACTGGGGAAGGGAACAGCTCAGTTTTTGGAGACTACAAAGTTTCAGATGTTGTTCACTACCTCTCTCTGCCTGGGAAGATGGAAATCATAGGATCATTAGGTTTGGAAAAGACCTCTAAGGACGTTGAGTCCAACCATTAACCCAGCACCATGAATGATTGGTGACGTTCTGCATCTGCATTGTGGGGTTGGACTAGCTGGCCTTTAAAGGTCCCTTCCAACCCAAACAATTCTATAATTCTATGGTCTGATTCTCTATGCTTTGTACAATATGTTCAAACATGCACTGGAGAGGGGCTGGGGATGTGGCCTAGAGTGCAGGGACTCCTGAGCACAAGGGACACTCCCTTCTCCAGTAATTCCCTCTCTCAGGTTTTTCTACAATCAGGTAGGGACATAAAAATACTGCTTAAAAAACCATCAGACTTGTTTTTCACGGTGGCTCAAAAAAAAAATCTCCAACTTAGCAACCTATATAATTTTTGTATTTGCTTCCCTTGAACAAATTTCAAGATGCATTATATGGCTCCAAGGAGAGAGAGCAACACTCCTCCCAGTGTTACACCTCAGGCTTTCCATTAAAAAGGATGAATGTGATTACAAATTCCTGCAGGTCAAGGAAATTTAATCCTGGTCTTCCACGTCACAGCTGGATTACAAAAAAAAACCCACCTTAAGGGATTTAAATATCTTCAGCGATATAAATATCACATACCAAGCCAAAAGCACTGCACCTTCTTAATGCCCTGACTTCAGCAGAATTTTCAGTAATTCAGCTGCCTGTGGGGCCTCCTTTATCAAAATATGTGGTAAACACATAAAAGTCACCCCTCAAATACGATGGAGAATGATCAACCCTTATGGTGTTTTTCCTCAAAATGCATCAAAGTGGTAACCAAAACTGAGTTGCAAATAGATTTTATGTATTTATAAGGTACAGTGGAAAAGATTTAGCAAGAGAATATTTATAATAGAGCTTTTTCACAGAATAACTCTATGCAGGACAATATAATATTACAGAGCATATCAGACCTTTACATTAAGAATGTAATCTATTTTTATAATGGAACTATAAGAGTTTCTGCTGATGTTTTGAAGACTGAAATGTGTTTTCCTCCTCCCTGAGCTGATTATTTTTTCTCAATTTGGCATCTTATTTGTATCGTTTCTTCTTATACACTTTTATTGTGACATCTGGCTGTAAAATAAAAAATGTAGCCTACAGGAAAACTTAGAATTGTGCTCCCCACAGTGCATCAGTCAGACAATAAAATAGCCATCACTGGAAAAGAGTGTTTACAAAAGCTACTCTTTGTAAATAGAAAGGGTTTTTTCTGGCTTTATATCTGAATGAATGCATAGGGACAACATTTCAGGTGGGGTAAGCTGGGTTCAGGATGGCTCTACCAATTTTTCCTTTCTACTACTTCTGGAGTCATTTAAAAATGGATCTCTGTCAGGTGAGTTTGGGGTTGGGTATATTTGGTTGGTTGTTTTCTGTCCCTGTGTGTGAGGATTGTCTTCCTTTGTGTTCATCCCATCATTCCTTCTTATCCTGTGACCAACTCCCCTGACCCATCTCCTGGTTTTTTCAGTGATGTGTGTCCAGATTTAAGCAAAGTAATGGTAATTTGGGCTTCAATATCCTCCTTTGAAAACGATGAATAATACAGCTAAGGGGTCAGTGGGAGAGTTAATACTGGATTAGAAGCAGTTCCAAGATTATTATCACAGTGTTAATACATTTATCTACTGCAGGCTTAGGAAAAGAAGCAAAGCAGCGTGATTACCTTCTTACAAATTGATTACATCCATGCAAACACTGTGGAGGAAAACGCAGGCAGATCAAAGCACGATTTTGACAGCAGACTGGCTGAACAAGTTATTTTAGCAACTCCTCAGGAGGCAAAAGAAGGAGAGTCTTGGCTGGAGGCCCCATTGCATGAGCAAGGCCTTGCAGAAGGGAGGGATTGGTCTGAGAAAAGGTTGTTCGGAGCTCTTAACTCTGTTCTGTTCACCTGATTGTGCTGGAAAGGATTGTACTGAAAGGATTTTACTAAAGGGATTGTACTGCCGTGCTGCCATGCACTGAAATAGAACATGAATGTAGAGATGTAATGGCACCTGCACTTATAAATCATGGAAGGAATCAAATACCCCTCAGGTATGAGCTGTTTTGGATGGTCAGTTTAGGAGGAAATGAGATGTGCACAGAATCTCTTTGTCTCCACTCAGAAAAGAGGATAGATGACTGGTCCAGATGAAGAAACCTCCATTATTGTTCTCCCAGTGGAAATGAATCCAGACAGAATTTCAGGAATGGCTGGAACTGGTCATTTTTGAGGAGAAATGTTAAGACAAAACCCCAAATCTGTGGTTTAACTCCCATGCTCTTCTGGTAAAAGTAGAATCATAGGTTTAACAGGATAAAGGTTTAAGTTTATCATAGGTTTAACAGGATGGTTTGGTTTGGAGGGAACCTTAAGGATCACCTGGGGTAGGATATAGGCAAATACAGCACAACCCAACCATTGTCACAGCACTCAAAGATGTTCCTTTACTCACCAAAAGACTTCATGGGCTCATGATATTTAGTGTGGCTTTAAGAACTCCTCAGTAAAGCCACGTGACATCTAGGAAAAAAAAAATTACAACCTATTTAATCTGTAGATACCTGTATCCCATCCCAACCCATCTTGTTGAGGTTAGGGGAAGGGAGTTATATCTTATCACATGGTGGTATATATTATGACCACTGCTCAAATAAATCCACGTAATTAATTTTTTTGCTGGTAATTATCTGCTCCAGCTGTGATTGTGCAGATCAGGGTAATTGCACTAATGTTAGCCAAGTTATCCAAGCCAAATCAGAGTGTCTTTTGACCTCAAATTACCCACAGAATGTATTTGTCGATCTCTGTTACTCACTTCATGTTACACAAGTAGAGGGGATAGATCAATTCTACTGGGCTGAGTGTGACCAGACTGATCTAAAAGGTCCTTCCCTACCTGTCCCATGATCTTGTTGAAGATTTTTACTCAGGAACAATTTATGTCTTCAGAAGGAAACACAACAGCAGGGCCCAAGCAACACAGTGTCAAGAGAGAGGAGATGGAGACAAAAGGTATGGATGAAAGAAGCAATGAGGATAAATTATTCTGGATGTTTTCAACCACCCAGATTCTTAAAGTTTTCTGAGTTCTGCTTCAAAAGCCTTTGGTGATTCTGTCAGAACAGGTGCAGGAATCAGTTGCATAAGGGCCAGAATGTGCAAAGGAGACAAACACGAAGATGACTCACAACTTTCTCCTGTTACTTTTCTTCTTGCAGACCTAAACCTCCTAGGCAACAACCTGTGGTTGCACCAGCAGATGGTGACTTGATTGTCTGTGAAGAGCCCTTTGTTTTTCAGTGGCTGCAGATGGCATAGGTTAGAAATCAGCTGATCAGATATGCAACCCTTGTGCGCTGGATTAATTCCACCTATACAAGGTGCAGCACAGCATTTGAGCTGTAAACCCCCAGCTCCCAGTAGGGCCAATGGACACAAATATTTATTTTTAGAATCCGTGTCACTGATTGTAGACAATTATTTTACAATGAGATGAATGAGCTTCCTAAAAGTGCAGTGCCCCACTGACTGTAAAACTGGTCTAGACAAGTAGTTTGGTTGTAGGTACTGGAAGCATCTTTATCAAGACATGTGTGACCACTCCAGGCTGTTTTCATACTCAATCTATCCTGCAATCCTTTCCAGATCAACAAACAGGCATTTAATTAATTTTTAAATGTTCCACAGGTGTGAATAAATACTAGAATATTTACAAGTATGGGGGTTTGAGAGTACACAGTCAAATACTTGTTTTTTTCACTTTAATAAGGTGCTTAAACTTATGTTGACAATACTTCAACATCAAGAATTGGTATCTCTCTGTGAGATGTGCTTTAGCACAGCTTGTTGATCTGGAACAGTGAAAACTGTAAACATTATATATATCTGAAATTAAATATCTATCTATATTTATAAATTGTGTAATCTTACCTTTTCTGTGGTGCAGTCACAGCATTTAACTCACATATTTGCACCAAAGGAAAATCTTTTCCCAGTGAGTTAAACTAACGCTGTGTAATTTAATTAACCAGCTGATACAAATATAGAGCAGTGTAGTCTCGGACTGTAACATTTTTGATGGGAGCAGAAATACACTGTGGATTTTTCAGTGTCGTATTTGCTGACATTTTTCTTAATAAGCTTAGTGAGTGAAGCTCACTGAAGCACACCGTCTCCAGAGACCTTCCCGTTTAGTTTTACTGTGGATTTGGATTTTTCCATTTAAGGCCATTTGAAATCCCAAACGGTCTCCTTCAAAGCGACTTGCACTTAAAAGAAAGTTGCTGTAGCTTCCTGAGCTCCCTTAGAAATCAACTTATCCAAATCATGGCATTAAGTGGGGCAACAGTATTTAATTTCAAACAGTTTCAAATTGACTGTTACACAGCTTTGGTTGTACAAAGATGGCTGGTAATTTCTAATTTTAAAGGTCTTTTGGAGGATTCATAAAGCCCTTGAGAATACTGCAAAGGAACACAATACTCTGTTCTGCTGCTAACGAAATAAAGTGTCTAGGAGATAAAGCAGGGGGAAGTCTTGCATTAGAATAGGTTGACAAGACAGATGAAACATTAAGAATTCATCCAGCTCATCAACAAAGATCTGACTCGATCTCAAACAGCAGAAATCTCTATGCAAACCTCACTTGGATGCCTTTAAAGCTGAGTCTGACATGCCAGTTTCATATAATTCTCCTTTTCCCAACAAAATGGTGTAACAGCTTCATTGGACAGAAGAATGGAGAAATTGTGTTTGAAAGAAAAGCACAGAGGCTAAGATGAAAAATTATACTCCAGTGTCAAGCCCTCCAAGTCCCTCTTTGAGGATACAACTAGGGATTGATCTCTTGGAATCACAGAATCATTAAAGCTTGAAAAGTCCTCCAAGATCAAGTCCAGGTTTTCACCAAATACCACCAGGCCCACTAAACCATACCACAAAGTGCCATATACATTTGTCTTTTGAACACTTCCATGTGTGGTGATTCCACCACTTTGCTGTAGAGCCTGTTCCAATGCTTAACCATTCTTCCAGTGAAGAAATTTTGTCTAATATCCCACCTGACCCTCCCCTGGCACAACTCGAGGCCATTTCCCCTTGTTCTGTCTCCAGCTGCCAGTGGGAATAGACCAACCCTGATCTTATTATTCCTTTGGGAAGAGTCTTGGGACATGGCCACTGATAAAAACACCACAAAACTAGTGTAAGTTGAGATCAAGAAAACCAACTAAAGAGTGCAATAAAACATGATTGCAAGAGCTGTTCGCTCAGCAAATCCCGCCCCGCTGCTCACCAATTTCAGTCAAACCCAGAAAACATTTCTTCAGTTACTCCTACAGCCCAGGCAGTTCTGTTGACAGGAAAAGAGGTTTTCTAACTTTATGGGGAAGAAGAAATCAGAAGCTGAGTGTCAAACTCGGCCATCCTCCTCTCTGCCTGCTTCAGTTTTACAGGGGAGACTAGTGGATGATAAATCCACCTCCTCACTCCTCACAGGAGCAGCAAATTGGAGAAGTCATTCCAGGTCTGAAAAATGAGCTATAACTAAATAATGTCAGTATATCTGTGCCCTGCTGGCATTTTCCTCCCTACAGCTGAAAACACCACCCATCCCAGCAAAAGGAGTGACAAATCCCCACGGAATAGGAAGGCAAATGCATCCCTGCTGCCTGTAGATCACACGAGCTGAAGGCTTCATGTCTCACGATGATAACACAGCACGTGGCCCAGGACCAGGAGGCTGCAGGAGCAGTGTGCCACTGATTCATCCTTCCTGCATGGCTGCAGCACACGGCAGCACTTGAGACACATTTGTCCAGCTGATGGTTTGACTTCATCTGAAACGTTTCCCCGGGTCACTGACCTGTTAATTGTAGGCAGAGCGCAGGAGATAATAAATAGTCAATGTGCTCCTGAGTCAGATCCTTTCCTCACAGTTACCAGGCAACCTCCTCCAGCTCTCCACAGCTCTGCTAATACTTTTCCCTCCCTTCCCACTGCAAACTTAGGGATGGAGAGCGTGTGTTCATCGGAGGGTGAGAGACAAGGCAGGGCATATTTAAGTTGGATGGCTGTTTACAAGCACTAAGCAATGCACTCCTGTAATAAACAGCTATGCCAGAGCTAATACTCAATAAACAGTGTGCTTTATAAGCAATTAGGGACTCACATTGTGGAACAGCCATTTCAGGGGAAGATACACTACCCCAGCAATGCTTAGCAAGATAAGTGGCTTGTTAAAAGCATCATAATTCTCCTTTAAAAATCAATTAACAGTTTGGTACATTTTTTTTTTTAGTGTATGGACTGCTGGGTGTCTTATTCAAATGACAATGAATCCAGGGAACTGCTTCCCATGTTCTATTCATTGGATGGTGTTTAAACCCAAAAAGTGCAACTGGAAGCAAACCTGTAAAATAAAAGAATAAAATTATTTAACTGCAGCCAAGTTCAGTTACCAAGAGGCAGCTGAAGATGCTCAGATGAGTCAGATAAACACATTTTTTTCTGTGCAAAGGAGAAATCAGAGCACATTATAAAACCATTTCCTTTGTGTTTCTTATTTGGTGTTGAGGTTTTCTTAAATTAAATTCATTAATAATCTCTTCCCCAAATCACAATGGATTAGGCAGCAGAAGTTTAGTTTAGGGATGTTTGATGGTGAGTTCTACCCAAAAAGGCAGTGCAGAGTCCTTCTGCTGAAGTTACAGAATGTCTTCTTTCTCTTCTAATGAAATGTGCTTTATGGGATCCCTGGGAAAGAACAGTCTCTCAGGGTACCAAGCACAGAAAAGAGGGAGAGAAAATCATGGCAGAGGATCAGCCTTGCCATGCCTCCCCTCCATGAACAGCAGCAGGGCACTGGAGAGCCAAATGTCCTCTTTTCACCTCACAAAGCCAGAGGTGTTTTCAGCCACTTCTGCTTGCAAAGATAAAAAGCCAAAGCCATTTTCTAAGTGAGACTGAATATTTCCAGCCTCTCTAAATACTCACAGGATTATTTTTCCCAGCCCAGTTTGATGCACTCCTTTTTTTCTGAGCAGCAACCTGCTCTCCTTGTCATTGATTTCCCATCAGCCCTTTACAAATGCCTTCAGTCTTCCCTCCCTGATTAATTATTAAAATATTAAATCAATTGCTGCATCTAAGAGTTTGCAAATCAAAACACAACATCCACCTGCCTCTCCTCAAATGCAAGTAGTTGCAAAAGAGTTTGGACAGAATTTATAATCCTGCTGGGCTCTGTTGATCCCATGGATGAACGTACCCTCACACTGCAGAGCATTTGAGGTGATAAAAAAGCAAATTATGCTGTTGTTGATGGGACACAAAAATGGAAAGCAAAGGATTTCAGAATCAGCCATCAGTAGGAACTGTGGTGTAACACGAGCTGTCCAGAGAAGTTTCCAGGTGTCATGCTTGGATTAAACTGGCTAGAAAAGTGTTTTTCTCTCATCTACCACACTTTGTGCTTCTGGGAAATAGATGGGGGGGGAAATTGAATATTTTGGCTGTCTAAAAGTCAGTTTAATTCCCCCCCTTGCCAGGGCTGCAGAGTCAGTTGGCTTTTCCCTAATTTCCATCCCCCATCTGCCCCAGAGGAGGAGCAATGGGGCTGGTTGCAGTGGTTTTGCTTTACAGAGCCACTTCTCCCAAACCTCTGTTTTCATCTCTACACTATAAAACCCAAGAGTAATTGTACATACTGAAAACTGGGAGGTGCTGCCATCCAAAGAGGCTGCCACAGCTGCTCCAGCTAGAGATGTGTATTTCTCAAAAGTGTGAGTGCATGTCAAAATATTTGCTTTTCCAGTCTAGAAAATTTCTCACGTCCACTGAACTAATTTTTTTCATCTTGACAAAGAGCATCTTCCACTAAAAAACCAAAACAAATGGCACTGCTGAAGATAAACCTGTTTTTACACACTCAAGCCAATATATAAATATCAACCCAACAGCCAGTATCAAAGTCAATAGAGAAATCTGACTCTTACCCTAAGGTTTATACAACAACAAAAGGTTTGCAGATACAACCTGAAAAAATAAACCCAAATTACTCTCTCTATCACTTCATGGCTTTTCTACTCCTTTGATTTTTTAAAATTATTTGTATTTAAATTACTTCAGAATGAGATTATTTGCAGATCAGAGAAGAGCTAATAGCATTTCTTAGGTGAAGTCTCACGATTCCTCACACTTTTACTTCAGGCTCTTCAAGAGGAACTGAAAGTTTGTTTGTGACCTTTGAGTGAAAAAGTTAGATTTTCAGTAATTTTGGAGAACTTTGTGGGGCTCCTCCACCTTTTTGCTGAGGCAGTAAAACAAGAGTAAGGCCTGTTAGCCTCTGTAAGCATATTTATACTGATTGCCTATGAAAAAATTGCATTTAATTAATAAAAGCAGAGGGTTTTAAAAATTTTGCTGGGTTCTAGCTATGGCAAGAATTAAGCTGTCAAGTCTCACAATTTCTTTCCTTGCCAGGTCCTACTGTCTTTTTAGCCTTGGTTTATAAAAAAAGAATGCACATGACTGAAATCCTGACCTTTTTCCCCTCCAGGAACCTACTGCATTAGAGGAAATGAACTCAGCAAGCTTTGAGGGTGGAAATGCTGTCCCTGGCCTCCAGTCCATTGTTGCAGGAGCACTTCAGCTGTCACAGGGAAACTTCTCACCAACACTGAAGAGATTCCACCTCTTCCAAGGCCAGACTCTAAGGGGTCAATGGTATCAAGATTTTTACCATGTTTATCAATAGAACTCCTCTTCTCTTCTCTTCTCTTCTCTTCTCTTCTATTCTCTTCTCTTCTCTTCTCTTCTCTTCTCTTCTCTTCTCTTCTCTTCTCTTCTCTTCTCTTCTCTTCTCTTCTCTTCTCTTCTCTTCTCTTCCCTTCCCTTCCCTTCCCTTCCCTTCCCTTTTCTCATCATACAAAGAGGAAAGCCCTGCTGATTTATTTCCTCCAGATACAACTTGGAAAAAAAGTGATTTTCCCAATTTTAGCTACAATCAGGCCTATTTCACCCCAACCAAAGAAAGTCTTCTGCCCTTATGCACCATCACTTTTTCTTCTAGATGACTTCCAAGACAGCCACTGACCTCTCCTCTCACCACTGATACATGAGCATCCCTTTGTCATAACTCACCCACGCCTCTCAGTCAACGTCAAAATCATCTTAAACATTCACAATCCAGCCTGGAAACCTCTCCTTAGCTCCAGGCTTCTTGGCTCTGTAGAGTCTGGAAAGAAGCATCACGACTGAAGAACATCCAAAAAAATGTGTAAATTTTCCCATATAAGGCCTCCCTGGGAAGTTGTCAGAGTGAGAATCCTTTTGGGAGCGATCAGCTCGGGATTCATCCCAGATAACCCTGCAGCAATGAATGCAGGCAAAGCTAATTATCCTGGGCACCCTGTCAGGGAGGAGCTGGCCACCCCTAAGCCATTCCAAGGAACCCAAAAAGATAAATAAGGAAACCCAGCCTGCAGTCAGTTTGCTCCTCAGGGTCTTCATCTCCAGTGTAAAATATCTACAGGGTCTGGCACTTGAAGATTTCATTCCTACTGTGAAATCACCAGAGAGAAACACGACCCCTTGGGCTTGATTTGGATTTCAGGGAATTACACTGGGCTCTTCAGAGGATTCCCCTGTGCTCTGGTGATTCTAGGGGAGCAGGTGGTGACTCAGTTTTAATGTAGCAACTCTGTTAATTGTCCAAATAATCCAACTTGCATGTATCTGGGCCCTCACAAAGGTTCAGCTCACTTTTAAAATCAATGTTTGCCAGGGAGGGTGGCAGCAAAGGCTCTCTGCTCTGCCTATCTGACACGATCTTGGCAATTTCCAGGGGTATATTGCAGTAACACAGAATTTGGTGAGGGCTTTTTTTTTTTTTTGTAAATCTCCAAGTGTTGAAATGATAAGAGAGCTGCTTCTTTCTATCTTCCTTGTGTTCCTTCTCGTTACAGGAAAAAGCTGAAAAGTGGGAACCTGAAGAACCTGGCTGCAAATACACAGAAATGAAACCTTGTTTCATTATTTTTAAATCATATAACTTCTTAAGCCCAAATTTTATTTCAGGAAACTGACTGAGGTTTTTATGTTTCGAGCCTTGTTGGTGCTATGAGTCATGGAAATTCCCTCTGAGATAATCTCAGGCGAGAGGTTTGAAACTCAAATGCAAGTTCATGTTATCTTTAACCTGGTTTATGGCCCGTTGCATGGAAAATATACTGCATTGTTAGGTGGTCAAGAAGTAGGCAAATAGGATCATATCTTTCCCATTCTGTGAACAATCACTGCAGCAGTAAAACTGCAAACCCAGCTTTGTAAAACACATGATGAAGAGTTCTGCCACATGCTGCCCGTTTTCACCCAGGAATACATACTGACTGCTCGTGAAGTCTGATATGATACCTGAAAAGTCTTCACTGAGCAAAGCTGAAATGGATCATAAACAAAACAAATTCCGTTTTTCTCCAGGTGTGTTTAAATATATGAAGGCTGCCAGGGCAAGATGTACATTCACAGAATCATAGAATTCAGAATTGTTTGGGTTGGAAGGGATCTTAAGGATCATCTTCTTCCAACCCCCTGCAATGGATGCCTTCCACTGTCCCAGTTTGCTCCAATCCCCATCCAGCCTGGCCTTGGACACTTCCAGGGATGGGACAGCCACAGTTTCTCTGGGCACCCTGTGCCAGGGCCTCACCACCCTCACAGGGAAGAATTTCTTCCTATTATCTGGTCCAGCCCTTCCCTCTGTCAGTTTAAAGCCATTCCCCCTTGTTCCATAATCACATTCCTTTGTCTCAAGTCCCTCTCCAGCTCTCCTGGAGCCTCTTTAGGTACAGGAAACTGCTCGAAGTTCCTCCTGGAGCCTTCTCCAGGCTGGACACCTCCAGCTCTCCCAGCCTGGTTCCAGAGCAGAGGGGCTCCAGCCTTTGGAACATCTCCATGGACTCCTCTGGATCTGCCCCAGCAGCTCCACGTGCTATTGGTGCCCCAGGGCTGGAGGCAGCTCTGCAGGTGGGGTCTCACCTGAGTGGGGCAGAGGGACAGAATCCCCTCCCTCAACCTGCAGGTCACAGAGTGACAGAGTGACAGAGTCACAGAACATCCTGGGCTGGAAGGGACCCACCAGGATCATGGAGTCCAGCTCCCAGCCTTGCTCAGGACCACCTCCAGTAGAACTTAAATGGGAGTGACTTCAGAGAGCAGCTCCTGATGTCCCTTAACAGCCCCCTGACATCCTGGCAGTGCCTGTGTTGGTGTTTATCTGACAGCAGGGCACTGTCACACTGTGACAAGTTTAACTGCTCCAGATATCTCTGAAATGCCTGTTGGATCTGGGAGTATTTGAGAAGGGAAGAGTGTCCCACTCTCTCCCCTCTCCACTCAAAGGAAGTTTGTTATCCTATTTAATGCAGCATGAACGCTGCCTCATTTAGCATGACAACTATAACTGTGTGTATGTTAGCTCAACCCAATTTTGACTCCAGTGTGAAATTATGCCTTTCCTGGTTGGAAATGAATGACACAGCCTAGAAAATATCTCATGCTGAAATCCATATTTTACATACAGCGTGCACTCAAGTTGCACAAGATGTTGCTTCCTCGGGCCATTTTTGTCTTCTGAGACTGTTCCAGCAATCCTCAAGTTTTCCCCAGTGGGCTGGGAGCAGCTGCATGTTCTCTAGGCATGACAAACAGCAGGAAGAGCTCTGAAACTCTCCTGCAATGACACACCTTGAGCTCCAAAGACTGCTGATACTTGAACAGTGCAGACATAAAGCAGCTTCCACCACATGGCCTGGGGACCACGGTCTGTTCCTTGGACAAATCCCAAACACTGTATGGATGAAACCTATATAATCCTGGCAATCACTTATCTCCCTGAGGACAAAGACCCCATCTGCAAAATACAGGGAATAAATGCACCAGCTTTGCAAAGCTTTAATTCAGCTCATGGCTGCAACTTTTCTAATAATGACATATGACAGCTCTGTAAACGTGGTTTTAGCTGCCAAGAGAAGCACTGGGAAAGGAAGGCCAGATTATGTTTGAGTCTGCACCTTGAATTAGCTCCTCTTGTCTTTGCCTGTGCAGGTGGAATGAGTTTTGAGGCAAAGGGGATTTGTTTTGAGCACGAGATAGGACTTAAATATCTCTTGTAATGATGTGAGTCCAGAAGAATAGGGAAGAACATAAAGTGCCTGGCTGCTAAAAAGAAAAAAGGGAGGAACAAGGAAATGCTGATAATTCAGTTTGACTTCAGCTTCCTTTCCAGAGCAGAGCAAGCCAATATTTACACAATATAGGGTGAACAACTTGAGAATATATGTGCTTGAGCTGTTTCCAACAGCGTGCCTGTATCAGCTGGGCAATAGCCTGCAAGACAATGGAAGTCATTCTCCTGTCTGTCCCCAGTGGCATCCCATGCCTGGTTTTGCCTTCAAGGAAAATAGCTGGGCCAGTGGGAATGTTCCCAGGGGCAATAGAGATCATGATCATCAGTGTGATGTGCATGGTCTGAGAGAACAAGAGAAAAAGCTGGAGTTGTTCAGCCAGAGGAGAAAGACTTAAGGGGAAGCTTTAGCAAAGCTCTTACAAAGGAGAAAATAAACTTTTACATGTGCCCAAGGGTGGCAGACGAAGAAATGATGGATCTATATTTTGTAAAGAAATTAACAGGCTTTTTGATTCTCCCACCATTAGCTCCAGCACCATCAGGGGGGATGCTCAGTGTGCCTCCCATCCTGATCCCTTTTAACAGAGCTGCTGGAATATAGAAATTAATGGCTACCAGAGATGTCATTGCAACACCTCCTGCCACAGCCACAAATCTGACCATGAGGACATCAAGCATCTCTTTGGTGTGCTGCTACCCTGCAAGTGGTCTTGCTGCAGAGCTGACAAAACACATGAATATCAGATAATCACACATCACCTGGCTGCCTCTCCTCCCTAAAGGCTTCTCCAATATTTCTTCAACAGCACAGGTCTTTTTTTTCTCCCTTTGAACCTCCCTTATTCGAGCCTGGAATGCCCCATTTCACTCTGCCCTAAATTCCTCCAAAGCTCACCCTGCTGAAAGAATCTGACCTCCAAACAGCATGGCTGCTAACACCTCCAAATTTATTTCCCAGGAGAGTTTTGCTAAAGCTTGGATAGCAATCTAGGATCCTCTAGCCTACCATATACAAAGGAATATTAATTTCCCTTTGCTCCCAGGGAAGTGAAAATACAGAAGAACATCAGATACATCTGGAGTTATATTTACAGTCCATTGAGGGGGAAGGGGCATTAGATCCCAGAGATTTAGCTTCAGGAGGAGTTCTGCCTGTATCAGGGGTTGAGGCAGTCTTTGATGTTAGTGAAATAAAAGAGAGAAATATTTCCCTCAGGGAGTGAGACAAAGATATCCAAAATCTTCAGCCTGAGGTTTTTTTTTGTATTGCTGCTCCAGCTACTGTCTCCAGAACTCATTACAATAAGCAAATACTCATACATCATTGGTTTAATATGACAACTATGATGCTTAATAAGGCTGGAAGAAACATCACGGTGACTCTATTTGAGCCTCCTAAACAATCAGTTATTGCTGAGAAGGTTACACCAATTTTTATAGCTCAGGAGCTGATTTGCAGTTTGTATTCATCTTTCATTTTGACTAGACCAGTTGTGTGTGTTCTATCTGCATTATCAGCTCCATAAAAATTCATTCCTATCCATAAAAATAGAAGATTTCTAATAATGCCTCTCCTACTTTGTATGGGTGTATTTGGTTCTATTTAGAAGAGAAAGGCAGTTAATCTGGTAGCTGGGTTGTCTTCCTGTCCAGTTTCACTGCAGGACCTAATCCATCTACTCTAAACCCATCCAGTCAGATTTAAACTGAATTGTTTTTATGAGGAGATGGGAGAAATTTGTCTTTGCACAGTGACAGTATGAATTCTGAATAACTGTGAAATTATTGCCTATCAAATATCTCGCTGCACAAAGTCACTTGGGCAGATGAGGCTCCTGACAGGTATGGCCCATGTGGGCTGAAAGGAGGTAAAGAACTGAAACAATTAATGCTTGCAGCCTGATTGAGCAATTGATGCTACTGAGGCTTCTGAGCTGAAGGTAAATGTTTAACCAAGGTCTGTCTGCAGAGAGCTGGAAAATCCCAGTGAAGTGGCAGAAATGACAGTATAGGTAATAAAAATTATAAAGAAGTTGTGAATAAGAGAGGTAACAAACGTATTTAAGAAATGACAATACCTTTGGTGTCAAAACCAACCCCAGGAGCCTCAGGCACCTGTGATCTTTATGAGTTTCAGGTGAGTCTGTGCCTAGAAATTCTCTGTGAGAGCAGAGCCAGTGCTGGGCTGTCGAGGGAAGGACAAAACACTGATCTGTCATGTGGAGATACAAATCCATGTCCAGAGCAATGGGTACTACTGGGGCCCAATCATTTCTCACCATTGATTATCTTGACTATTTGACTGGCATTCACTGAGGAAAGAGCTGTGACACCACCAGCTCCTCCCAGATGTTTGCTGTCTCCTTCCCAGCACAGGTCCTGCTCCTGCAGCAGAGGCAGCTGGAGCAAACATCTGCTCCTGTGCCCTGAATGCTGGTTCAGAGCCCAGCTGTGATTCCAAGAGAAACTCACCTTCATGAGAAGCTGGAGGCCATGCATGAAACAGGGCAGGTGTTTGTTGCAATAAGACATGAAAGAAGACACGGGAGCCAGTTGCATTGGAGAATATCAGAAGGCTGAAGCTTTATTACAATTTCCTTTGTCCCTTTTATAGCATGCTTTGCTAAAAGGGTATTCATTGGTCAATAGGAGTGATGCCTCTTCCCCTTTGGTAAGCAACAGCTGAGGAAGATTGTTTTGAGAAGAACCTGAGAAGAATCGCTGCCCACATAGAATTATTTGGAAAAACAGGGAAAGATGTTTTGGGAAAGGAAACTATTGAAAGTTTTCCCTTGGGAAAGGAGCGTCCAAGTCAGCAAGCTGAGAATTCTCTCAGGCCCAGACAATACCGAGCTCACAGGTGTTTGGTTGTGCCAGCTCAGCTGGAAGCTGTGACCATCAGCAAAGGTGGGACACGCAGGTGGGACATCCAGGAGGGGTAGAGGGAGATGGGCAAGAACCCATCAGTGTAACAGTGAACAGGCCTCCAGACACTCAAGCACTAAGGGGACTTGTACAACCCTTCTGTTCTCCCCATTCTCCCACTACTCCTTCTTTTCCTTTACTCCTTTTCTCCTTTTCTTGTGCTTCCTCCTGTACCCTGTTAATTATCTGTGCCATGTGTAGAGGGCAGGTTCCCCAAGGAAGAAGAGAACCCTAGAAAAATGCTTTAATAACCCTGTTTTCAGTGCCATAAACAAAAGGCTTATTCACATGCTCTCTATGCAAATTGTTACTAAAAAGTTCTTAGTTCTTTGTATTATCATAAGTTAATTTTTAGTGCAAAAATTTTAATATTCTTAATCATTATCCCCATCAAACCCTTCCCTCAAACCCCACCTTAACTCCCCACCCACACCAAAGTGTGTAAGTACCTTGGTCTGACCCTAGATCCCACATTTAGCATTTTGTCTTTTACCCCTTATTACTGCCTTAATCCAATTCAGTCGAATAATGTAAACACTTTAATATTTATTATTTTATTATTGAATTTACTTTTCAGACAACAAGATCAAAACTATCTCTTTCTCCATTAAGTCACCATCAAGCTAAATCCCAAAAAACCCTCAAAAAAGTCTAATCATCTAAGCTCAAACCCCAAAAAGTTTCAGCCGTGGATGGGGTTTATTTTTTCCATGATTCTTGCATGCTGCAATACTGCTTAGATAATGTGCAGGTAGTTGAAAAGAAAATAATTTGCAGCTTTTTCAGTTTGGATGCAATGTGCAGGTACATTGCTGTTCCTGGAGGATAGATCTCAAATAACTCACTAAATCAATCCTTTTTAATATTTTCTTCCAGGTCCAGTTGCTATTGTTGATCATTGTGATACCATAAATCCAGAGTCTGAAAGGCCTTTAATAGGGGCAGGACCATATTTTAATTAAGAGAATAGAAGGGTGTAAAACCAGGCTGGCATGATAAAGAGAAGCACCTGTCTGATCTCAGTGGGTGAAAAAGAAAAAAGCATTTGTCTTCAGGCAAGTGGACTTTCAGGGGAATCCCAGAGAGATCTTTCTGGCCCTGCATTCTTCAATATTCCTGCAATTCCTAAAATCTGTGAAATCCACTGGGCTGTAGTACACAAGCAACAAGCTCTGAAGTTTTGTGTGTCTTCCTTCACTGGGCTGCCTTGGCTCTGCCAGATCCCTGGAGGAAAAGTCTCAGGAGTTCATTCCAGGTTTGCAGTGGGAGACCTCAGCAGTTGTGAAGCCTAAGTTGAGTATTTCATGCCCAGAGCAATGGGGAAGAAACTGTAATTTCTTGCAAGAAATTTAGCTACTAGTGGCTTTTACAGGGCTGGAAACAAAGGTCATCAGTCCAAAAAGAAGAAAAGGAATGGAGAACTGGAGAAGGGACAGCTCTGGATCACTTGTTGATGCAGAAAATGACAGACAAGACCTGAATGAACATCTTCATACTTGGCTCCTTCCTGTGTGAGACTGGGAAATAAACACTTATTTCTCACCACTGTAATCAATTTATGTCCTAAATTTTTCATTAATCATTACATTTGTAGGCTCCAGCCTTGGCAGAGCCCTGCTCCTTGCTTATTCAACCCCACCTGCCTCAGTATCCTCCTCCCAATCTATTCCCAGTACTCCCTAATAAAATATGTCCTTTTGTCCTCACCATTATCCCACTTTGGCACAGCTGAACTTTCAAGAAGATGGTTTTCCAGCTGGGGAGGCAAAGTGGGATCTGTGTTAGGGTGGGAACAAAGTCATTGGGAGCTCTTTCCTAAGAAGGCCCTGGGGTCCACAGCCCCTCCTGCCAGCCCCCCCATTGTGCAAGCACAGAGGTTGGCCAAAGCTGCAAAAACACCTTTCCAGATGAATAAAGGCACCTTCAGAGTCCATAACTTGTGCTGAGTTTTAACCTCCAAGATTCCCCAAACCACTGCTGAGACACTGTGGCTTTACATGCTCAAATCTCAGTGAAGCCTGAAGCAACCTCTCACTACACCCTGCACTCCAAGCAAAGGATTTTCTGGGCACCATTCAGCCCATTCCCTGCAACCTGGACAAAGTGGGACACTAAATTCAAGTTTTCTATTAGCTTCTGCTGATTGCGTTGCATTCATCGCAAACTGTGGTGAATTTACTAAAGTAGCTTTAAATACTTGAAGCAGCAAATGTAAGCACCTTAGCAAATGGGACACAGATAAGGTTCTTCATCTGTCAGCTCCCAGGCAAAGATCTTTAATATTCAGGTAAATAACATGAAAAAAATTGGAAGGAGAGAAGACTTATTATGGCTGTAAGGCATGTCAGAACATGATTATCCTGTTTCACACTGTCAGGAGAGCGTGAGATAGAGTAACTGACAACAAGCAAGACTTAATCAATCTGAAAAACCTGAAAGGAGACAATTTTAAATGGGAATTTTTCCAAACAACCCACTTTGCCAGTTTAATGAGGGCAATGATCAAATGAATGGATTAGAATAGGATCAGTCAGTACGAAGGGCAGTGCATAGATGCTCTCCAAAGCAGACTGTGCACTTGTCTTACCACAATATACTGTCCTGTATGTATGGGATACTATGTCCTAGGGAGAGGAAAATTTACATTTTTGGTCCTTTTCATTTGTCCTTTATATCCTAAGCTAGTGTAGATCAACACCTTGGCCTAAACTTTACCAGCTTTCCTAAAAAATTGATATTTATATCAGAAAGGCACTACCAAAACCATCCCATTACAGCTGTTTCTCCAGAAAACATATAGGAATTGGTGGATTATAAATTGGACCAGTCTGCAAAGGTCTGGAATTTAGCTTTTCCTTGGTACAACCAAGAAATTGTGGTTTACCGCCTCAGGTGGTGGTATATATTAAATTAGGATCACTAAACTTCTTTGAACATTGCTAGGAGGACTATAGAAGGTATTATTATTATTACTATTATTATTATTACTGTTATTGCTGTTATTACTGTTATTATTATTGTTGTGAATAATGCAGTAACCATGCCTGAAACCACTAACTTTGGATGGTGGAGACAGAATATTTTCCTCATGTTCCCAGTCCTATTAAACACAAAATGTGGCACCAAACCTAGAAACCTCCTCCATGGTGGATGACATCATGGACCAAATGGATGAAGAGAAACAGCTTCAACCTCTGTGAGCCATCATACCAGAACAAAAATAATGAAAACTGCTGAAAAATTCCTTTGGCTAGGAACAGCTGAGATGTGGTTTTGTCCAGTTCCCATTTCAGGAGCAGTGTCCATTTCTCTCCCTCACTCCTTCCCATGGTCCTGTTCTTAGTTTGAAAAAGTATCTCAAGAAATAAACATGGGGAGGAGGTGGAGGTGTGTCACAGGGAAGGGGGAACATTCAGCATTTTTTGCTTCAGCTCCAGCTGGATAAACAACATTAACGCACTTGGGACAGCGGAGGGAAAATCGGCATTACCAGGGAGGCTTTGCTGGTTAAGAAACAGGAAGCAGCCCTGGAGAAGATGTATGGAGCAATAAGAGATGATTTACTTGCACAGATTTTATTGTTTGAATACTCACAGTCCCCACATCTATTCCCATTTGCCCCAGTGCACGTGGCAGTCCTCCCCATCAGAGGATGACAATGTTGCGTTTGTTGGCATTCCCACCAATATATCATCAGGAATAGCTGCTCCTGGGCCTGGATGGAGAAAAGCAATCCACTCTCCATGCTGGACCTGATAATGGGAGCTCTCCATCATGCTGCCAGCTCACAGAGCAGGGTACAAGGGTTGCAGAGCAGGAGCTCGTCGGAAGCGGTTTTGCAAACGTCGTCGTAAAGCTTCAACAAAAGCAAACGCTCCCCAAATTACTCTGTTCTCCTTATGTGCTCTTGTATCATGGCACTTGCCAGGAGCAGCCTTATTCTGAGGAAAGGAAGCAGAGAAAAACACACAGGATCTGTGATGAGCAGTGCTGTTGCCAGGACTCTGATATGATGTGGACAGCTCAGAGTGTGGGCAGGGCTGGGGAGGTGACACCTCTTTTCTGAGATGGATCTTCCATTGATGAGTCTGGCTTGGTTCTTAGTGAACCAGGGGTTAACTTCAGCTTACTCCTGCTCAGGCAGCTGCTAGGGGGGGAAGAGGACACAAATATGTCTGATGACTTTAATGGCGAGAGCCTGAGATCATTAATTAATGGCTTTTGGGTGAAGGAAGGTAGATTTAGATCAGATGTGAGGAAGAAATTCTTCACTGATGTGAGGGCTGGATGAAGCTTGGTGGCTAGAGTGTCAGATAGGGATATAAATTAATCTTCTTAAAAACCAAATGCAAAACACAACAAATTTTCTATGTATATTCTTTGGAGTTTTGCATTACTTCAAGCTTGAACTTTTCCTAGGAATGTAAGAATTAAGTCCCACAAAAAGTCTTTGAATCTCATTTGAAGTCCATTACAGTGGCTTTGGATCAGGATTTTCATGTTTCTGTTGCGTGATTTTACCTCCTTAGTACAAATGGGCTCTGCAAGAGGAGGTACTGCAGCCTATGAAGGTGTGACTGATGGGTTTATTTTCTCAATTGTTTTATTGCCTTCCCCTAAAGATATGTTTACATACATTAAATTTTGAGGGGAGTCCTAAGTTATATAAACATCTCAGTAATTTCACCTATAATCACAAAGGCAAGTTGTGTAAAGAGAGGAAACAGCTGGAATTAGGAACATAATGGAACAGCCAAACGACTGTTGGGCAAATTATGCCTTTCCCTGCAATCCAAGTCAAACACTCCTCACAGCTTTGGGGCTTAATTAGTTAATTATGATTTTAAATTATTTAAATTACTATTTAACTTTAAGAAGTTAAGTAACTTCTAGCTCATTACTGAATATGTGCAGAGGTTTCCTTCCATAGTTTTGAAACTGTCCAGCCCATTCCATTGCTCTGATAATGGCCACATATCCCCTTGACACTAGAGTGGCCTCATGTCCACTTGAGTGGCAACATGATCCACTTGAAAATGCTGGACCTCAGCTGCACAAAGATGCAGAGAGTTTGGAAAATTATCCTGAGGAGCATTCATAAAAAGATGATAAAAATTCTGATGGCAACGGCTTCAGTGCTTAAAATATCCAGAAAAAAAATACCCCGTGTTGGAAATTTACTCTACAATTTTCTAGAAAGGAGAAAAGCCTTCGTGGAGGCAAAAGGAAAATGTGACTGTTCTCCCTGGCTTATTATCTCTTCCAAGCTATACTCCCTTCTAAGAATTTTTTAGTGACTCTGCTTTTTATCATTTGTTGGCCAAATCTGTGGACAATCTAATTATGTCTTTGGAGATATGTTTTATTCTGTCATGGTGATAACTTGGTCACATAATCTTGCCTAGGGTTTGATGAACCCCATTAATACCATATTTAGCACAAGTCATTGTCATCATCTGTGCAAAGCAGTAGAATTATTTTCCATTTGAGGTTGTATCTCTGGTTTCAGTAAAGCTGCAGTTAGCTGCAGTTGCATTCTCTTTAAGAGGTCCACAAACTTTTCAAACTCTCATTATGCTTTCCTTCCAAAGCACCTGTCTCTAAGATGTTGAAAGTTTATACCTTGCAAGGAGACGGCCTCAAGCTGCAGTTAAGACCAAGTTCTCTGTCCACCCTGTCCAAAAGCCTGAAGGAGTTAAATTAAAAAGTTTTGTTTGGTTCAGTCTTCACAGATTGACAAAGAAAAGGATGATTCATCAGCTGTTCATTTTTCCACCCAATTTGTTCCTTGTTATTTTTAATGAGTTTTGAAAGCAAGGAAAAACATCAAGGGAAGATTAATTTCTGTAGAACAAGAAAACATAACAAAACTCCAAGCACGAGAGCTGAAAGTTTATGTTTTTCAAACCTAACAGGACAAACAGAATGAAGAAAGACTGAATCATCTTAAAAAGCAGTTGCAGGGAATTGTCAGGCTTTTTTTTTTTATTTCAGAAAAGCAACAGTCCACTTGAAAATGTTACAGCCAAAGCTCTGAAAGGATAAAATCATTTTTCCTCACCTTTGCTCAAGGCTGTGCACTCATAAACTATTCCAGCAGAAGCTTGTGCTGTTCTGAACAGGTTTGTCCTTGCAACCCTTCTGCATGACAAAGTGACAGCTCCAGCTGCTGCACAAAATCGCTTAGAAAAAGTTGTCACGTTTAGAAGTCTTTCCTGAGCTCCTTGAAAAAATCTTCTCCTGGCTTCAACAATACCTTGATTTAGCTCAATATTCAAGAAGGCCACCTGATCCCACCAAAAACTGGTATGATTTTTCATGGATCTCCATGTTTGGGAAGAAGTACCAGTGCTGTAAATCCTGAGGGAATGACAGTCTGGGGACACAGAAGCTTTTTTCTGGACTTTATCTATTATAAAATTAGAGATAAGTAGCTGGTAGAAAGGCTTCTGTGATATATAAAATCATTTCTCTTTCCTTCCCTCTACCCTACACCAGCCTTGGTGTTTCTAGCACTCAGATATAGATTTTCAACCCCCTTATGCTCTAATCAGTTTTTCAGTGCACATGAACAATTCAAGCTGTCTGAAAGACAAGGCACCCCAAATCAATAATTAATAGTTGACTGAGTGTTGAAATGGAGACATGGGAGTAGGTTTATATTGGATATTTAAAAGAAATTCTTGACTGTGAGGGTGGTGAGGCCCTGGCTCAGGGTGCCCAGGGAAAGCTGTGGCTGCCCCTGGATCCCTGGAAGTGTCCAAGGCCAGGCTGGATGGAGATTGGAGCAACCTGGGATAGTGGAAGGTGTCCCTGCCCATGGCACGGGGTTGGAATGAGATGATTTTTAAGGCCCTTTCCTACTCAAACTAGTCTATGATTCTAGAAAATTGTGGCTAACCTGACTGACAAATTTGGGCCAGGGAAGTCCTGCTAGAACGGCAATATCATTCTTGTGAGTAAATCCAAGTGTACTTGAAGGCATGGAAAACTCCACAGAAAAAATTGTGTTTGCCTACATTAAATACTGGAGTTTTTTGTATATTAGCCCATTCAGTCTATCTGAAAGCAAAGTTAATGTTAGTAATATTATAATAATGTGTTGAGTGAATATGGGAATTTGAGGCCACACTATAATCACCTCATACAAAAACCTAAAAAGAAAATACACCACTCAATTGCTTCAGCCCACAGGCAGCATGGTGAGAAAAAATGGCTGTGATAAACCTGTCCCAAATTTGGTACAAATCACCATAGTTACAGTAGTTTCAATGAAAATCCCTTATTTTACTCCATTGACAACATATTTTGAAGAGCAAACCCTGATACCCAAGGGTCAAGACGTCCAAGAGGAGTTTCCTCCCCATGACAGGATCTGGACAACCAAGTGCATTAGTGAGGCTTTTGAGACTCCATGGCTCACTCAGAGCATGCACTGTAATAGTCATGTAATTACAGATATTTGTGCAGCATCTTATTCCTCTGTTTGTCAAGGTGAAAGAAAAGCTGCTAGGAAAAGGGAATTTATTTGTATTTATCTTTTCAGCGGGCGTCTTCTCTTGCCAGCCTCACTCCAGTTCTTTTATTTCAAAAAAAAAGAGTAATTTATAGGATTATAATGCAGAAAATTACTCATTGTAAGGATTTTGCTATAAATTAGTAGGTGAACCTTCAAGGATTTGTGTTCTTACATCATCACATTCACTCAGTTGTCCTCTGTTGTTGCCTGTAGCCCTTTATTCTACATACACCATGAATAAATCCATAAATAAGCTCTAAATGTGTCCAATGCTTTGTGTTTCCCCCAACTCCTATATATTTATTTCCCTTTTCTGCTTCTTTTAATATGCTCCACCTAAATATTCATCTGTCCTTTGGAGAGCACCAACACAAATAAAGTGATGTCCGTTTTCTCCTTGAACAGCAGCTGTGTTCTGGTTGTGATTTTTACATTCCTGTTCATTTATTTTATATTTATGTGTGTCTCACATTAACTCATGCAGCATCTACAAGTGGTTTGAACTGGTTTAACAGGAAAGGAAAGGAAAGGAAAGGAAAGGAAAGGAAAGGAAAGGGAGATATTTTCACTTTCTCTTTAGATTGCCAGTTTCCCATTTGCCTTCCTGAAATTCCCAGGAGAAACATTTCTCTCATGCTGGGGACAGAACTGTGGCCAGAACTGTGGTGTTCCCATTTCTTCCAAATTTGGGACCTAAAATCCTGATGCTAATTGTATTTCCTATTATCCATTCATCATCTTCCACCCTGAAGACTTTAAAGCAGGGAATAAATGTCCCTAGGACAAGGTGGGAAATGATGTTCTGGATCATTTAATTATCTATAAGTGGTGTTTGGAAATCAAGGGGCATTTTGTGGGCATCTGAGTCCTGGGCTAAGCATTCTCAGAATTTTGAGAGCTTCTGAGGTCTTGTTGCAGCTCAGAGAAGGTTTCCAGAGTAGGTCAGTGTCAAAGATGGGGCTAACTCTAGACCCTAGTTAGGATTCCTAGATCCTGGCTAAAGGATTTCATCCCAGGATTGTGTCCCTGCTGCTAGACTAGTAATAGTACTTGCAAATACAATCATCCCCAAAAAATCCAGTGAGCATCTTTGCTGATGCAGAGTGGCTGTTACCTTCCACCCCAATATCTGGTGAAAGATTATCTTTATTTCTGGCTTAGGAAGCACCTGGGAGTTTTTGAGGATGACTGACCCCTCACAAATGTACATTATACTCACTGTCATTCAGGCTGGAGTCAACTCTGTGGTCCTTTATGGTTTGGAGTTTTTTGTAATATTATTTTCATGTATAGGAAGGCTGTTAAATAATATATTCCATTATGTGGCGAAGTTAATTTTTTTTTTTTTTGGTGTTCTGTCACTCTTAAAACACACTTTCTTCTGCAGACACTGAGCTTTATTCTACCTTTCAGTTGTGAGGGCTGTGGCTCACCAGAATGGGGCTGAGCATTTCTAATGACAGATGAACAAGACCTTTCCAGTCTAAAAACTTTTCTAGATGTATTTACATTTTTAAGGAAACATTTTGGGAATTTTGCTAAATACTTATATTTTCCTTTTGAGCTGCTCATAATGTGCTTCTTTTGGAAACACCTTAGCTAAATATTAAACTGCATTTTCCTGATGCTGTACAGCCTGGTGGGACTGGTAGTTTTAGCCCCATTTTCACTAATAAAATTATCTCCTCAGAGGACTGTGCTTCCACTAAGGAACTGTGCTGACTTCCCACCAGCCAAGCAATGTGGTTTGTCATGGACATTACTTTAACTAGTAATTAACACGTAATTATTATGAGCAGGAAGCCTGCTTTAGGAGAGTGGGGGAAATGTGACTGTTTCTGTTTTAACTACAGCTCCCACAAGACCACGTGCTGCTGTGAGGAAACAAAGTTGGATGTTGACATGACTCTAAACAAAACCTTTCAGCAACCCAAATGGAAAGGTTTTGATTTCAGGCATGTCGAAACATTTCTCTTCAGCTGAAAATGTCAAAAAGAGCATTTGACATCTGTTGTGTTTTGACCTTTCCAAATTGAATTTCTTTGTCGCTCCCTCGTCCATTCTGTGAAAAAGAAAAACACACATTTCTTTTGTCCTGGTGAGCGGAAAAACACAGACCAGAAATATCTCGGGGATTTGCCTTGAAGGGACATTTTTCAGTTTCACTTAGCTCTTCATAAGAAAGCTTAGGCTGAAATAAAATACCCCTTTCTCCAATTCCTGCAGAGGACTGGCACTGAGCTGAGCCCTGCAGCACAGAGCAGGGGATAAAGCAGCAAGTGTGATCCTGGGGACTGATTCCTTTCTGGGAACCTTTCCTTTCTGGGCACATGATGCAGAGGTAAATAACTCTGCTCCCACCCTGTATGTTCCTGCAGCAGCTGTACAGATTCCATATATTCCTTCTTTTACATCTCCTTCTTGCTGCTATCTCCTGTGACACCCTGTCTGGTTTATTCTTTGTACATCTCATACGAAATCGAATAAATGTCCTGTAAGTTACTTTCATCTCAGCATCTTCATTATTTTCATGTCAGAAGTGTCTCAGCGAGGGAAATTCAAGTTTGGGTGAGCTCACAGACATTTCTTTTCACTCGTAAGACATGAACAAACCATCTGGCACAGTTAAGCCACTCAGCATGATCCTAAAACAAAGACAAATGCTGCCTCTGTTGTTTCATTGTTTAAAACAGACATTTTTGGAGCATGGATTGTTTGAGTCCAGACCTTCCAGCTCTTTTTTGTTAAACCCATACATATTTATACATGCCCCTGTATGTCTCCACATAGCCTTAAGGAATTGTCTCTTTATAAATGATGCACATTAAATATATATGGCAACCACTTCTGTGGTGTTGTATCATAATTCTAAAATCCTTTTAAAATAGCAATGAAATAGACTGGGGATCTCAGCACTCAGTGGTTTTCCAGTGTAGACTCAAACAAGAGAAGTGCCATAGAATCATGAAATGATTGGGGTTGCAAGGGGCCCTAAAGATTATTTAGTTCCAACCCCTTCCATGGGCAGGGACAGCTTCCACTAGACCAGGATGCTCCAAGCCCTGTCCAACCTGGCCTTGAACAATTCCAGGGATGAGGTGCCACCATTCCTACATCTTCTCGGGTTGAACACGACTGTTTGAGACTTTGTTTATGAACCATAAAGGTGCCCATGGAGGGACAGAGATCTGAGCCCATCCTGGGAAAGAAACAGTCGAAGCACCAATGGTTTGGGGAAAAGCTTGAGCTCAGTTTTCTCTTGGATTTCTTTTGACACAGGAGTTTTCAACACTTGGTGTTCTCCAGAGAGGTCCATAAGGACTGGGAGAAAATATCCTGCTTTCAAGTCCTTCTAGAAGGCATTTCCAAATATCTAAAGACAATAAAGCACTTGAGAGAAGTCAGCATGGCTTCATGAAGGTAGAACTGTGTCTGATCAAAGCTTTTTATAAGAAAATAATTAATCAATGGGTGAGAGAAGAGTAGGAATTATTTGCATTATTTAACAAGGGTTTTGACACTGTTTGCCAAAACATCCTCATTTTAAAGCTGGTGAAACACAGGTTAGACAAATGGACA
This sequence comes from Hippolais icterina, assembly GCA_013400075.1. NCBI lineage: Eukaryota > Metazoa > Chordata > Aves > Passeriformes > Sylviidae > Hippolais > Hippolais icterina. Next base: position 291,611 of record VWYN01029974.1, on the reverse strand, counting down.
GGGAGTTGGATTGAAAACTAAGTGAAATGCTGGACTCAGAGAGTCTCAGTTGGTGTGAGGATCAGCTGGAGATCAGGCACGAGGGGTGAGCAGCAGAGGCCAGTCCTGAAACCAACAAATTTACATCCTTATCAATGACCTGGTTGATGGGACAGGGACCTCTTTCAGCAAGTCTGCAGGTGATGCAAAACTTCAGGGAGTGATTGATGCATGAGATGGTTGTGTTGCTTTCTAAAGTATCTTGATAGGCTGGAAAAATGGTCAGGAGGACAAGCTGTGAGATTCAACAGAAGTGGGTGTGGAGTCCTGCATCTGGGAAGGAGCAGCCACAGAGCCACTGAAGGGCCAGGCAGAGGATGATGAAGAGTTTGCAGCATCTGTCAAAGGAGAAGCCTGGAGGAGAGAAATCTCAGGGAGGTCTCATCAGCGTGTATAAACATGTGAGGAGGGGAATGAAGAGGTTGGAGCTCAGTTTTCCTCAGTTACCCAGTGACTGGACAAGAGACAAGGGGCACAAACTGGAAAACATGAAGTTGTTTGAATGTTAGAAATGTTTTATTGTTTGTTTGTTTGTTTGTTTATTGTCAGGGTGTTTAAACACTGAAACAGGTTATCCAAAGAGGTTAAATATCCATCTTTGGAGATACTCAAAGAACTACTGGACCTGGTGTGGGGCAGGTGTGGTAGCTGACTCTGCTCTGAACAGGGCAGCTGGAATGGATGCTCTCTTCCAGCCTCAGTGGGTCTGTGATTATAATGGTTGCAGAGCTTATCCCAAATGGACTGCACTGTTACCAGAACAGACCATTTGCTAGCACTGACAGATTTCCCTGCATCACAGAAAAGTTCTCTTCAATAAAATTTTCTCTCTGGGGACTCAGAAGAAAGTTTTGGCCATTTCAAATGTGCTTACAGGAAATGGAGCGATGCTTAAGGATTCTGTTGCCATCAGCTTCGTGTGTGCTGCAGTTCCACTTGCCTTCTTTGGGCATCTGCTCCTGTGTGATTGCATTTTTATTCTTTTTCAGAAGGGCAGATGGTATTTTTTTTTTCCCTGTGTGCATAATTAAACAAACACACAACAAACTCATCTAAAGATACTAATTAATTCCTTTTCCTAATAGATTGCAGACAGTCTATTAATATTATTCACTCCTGGGACCAAGAGTCTGTTAGCAAGAGCTTCCTCATCTTGGTGCTTTTCCTTCTCCCATGGTGAAACTGATGAAGTGATCCACCACATCCCTTTAAACACAGACAAGCTGGAAGGAGCTGTAGCTAATCCTGGGCTGGTCTTGGTGATAGGCTGAACATCTTTCACTTGATTTGTTAAATTTTGTTCAACTTGTGCCCTTCTCATCTTCCTTTCTTTGATGATTTATGCCTGCCTGGCCATGGTGCTGCCTGGGTTCAGGATTGGCTGAGGACTGGGTCATTCCTAGCTCTGCACACATCCAGGGATTTTGGGCTCCCTGGTATTCTTGGAAAGGGTGTGACAAAGGATAAGAAATTTAATAGTTCTTCTCTTAATGCATAACTATATATACACATTTAAA
>VWYN01029974.1:269516-290011 GCA_013400075.1 Hippolais icterina | reverse complement strand
AAAAAAAAGGTGAGATCAAAAATGCCGTTGGATGGCACCGAGTGACTGTCAGCTCTATTATAATTACCCAATTAAAGAGGTGATAATGAACCCAGACTTGAAATGCTGGAGGGAGAAAAGGAGGGTGTCACCAGCAACTCAACATTTGTTTTATCCTAAATCTTTATTGTAAAGTAATCACCTGTCAGGAAGACTGCTGAGGAGAGAGCAGCTACTCCGTGCAGTGCTGTGATCACAGAAACAGGGTGGGAACAAAAGCAGCACTGACAGATTCAGGTAAGGCAGTCTCCAGCCCAGGAAACCTCAGCAGCCCAAGGCTTTTTGAGGAACCCACCCATCCTGTGGACAAGGAGGCGCAGCCTGAGCTGAGGACATTAGGTAGAAGCTCTGCTCTCTCCAGATGAGTTTTAGTGTTTACAGGGTGGGTCGTACACTGGACCAAAAATAATCCAGGCGCTGTGCATTCACATGTTCAGCCTTAGAAACTCTGCTGCAAAAAACCTGTGACAACTGCAATTGGTTCTGAAAAGAACCTGAGGTAGGTGATCACCTCAGCAGCCTAAAGTGTGAGTGGGATACTGGTTCATTCTGGCAGAAATATAGACAGAAGTTCATGGGAAATAATCTCCTCTTTTTCCTTTACATTTGTCAGAACAAATCTGGGTGCATGGCCCTGTTGGAGTCAGTCCATATGAGGGTCATGGAGATGCTCTGAGAGATGGAACACCTCTGCTGTGAAGACAGAGAGAGCTGGGGGTGTCCAGCCTGGAGAGAAGGCGGCCCCAGGGAGAATTTGGATCCACTTCCAGAGGCTAAAGGGGCTCCAGGAGAGCTGGAGAGGGACTTGGGTCAAGGACTTTGAGTGAGAGGACAAGGGGGAATGGCTTCAAATTGACAGAGGGCAGGGTTAAATTGGATATTAGGAAGAAATCCTTGGTTGTGAGGATGGTGAAGCCCTGGCACAGTTTTCCCAGAGAAGTTGTGGCTGTCCCATCCAGTAGCCAGCCCTTCATCTTCCCCCAGACTGATCCTTCCAGAAATTTATTCCACTTTTGGGACTACAAGTCCCATCAGTCTTCATTGTTGGCTCAGTTATGAGTGTGGTTGTGCTAGACTTCAGTGGGTCACAGGAACAGATAGACAAACCAGGTGAATGCTCCCTTCTGAGAGACAGGGAGGAAAGCATTTTAATAAAATCTTTCAGCTTTTAATGTGTGCAAAAATGTGTTTCTTTTCATATGATCCTCATTGCTGGATTTCAGTCGTGTTCAAAGATGACAAAATGAGAAAGATCAAATGATAAATCAAAACAAGAGTAACGCAAAAGCCTGAGGGATACAGAAGTGACAACAGATGATCACAGAAGAAAGTGATAAAATTCTTGCTTATTCCAGAAAAGCCATCCTTAACTAAGAAATATTTCCTAGATATGTGTGTAAATGACACAAAAATTTTAGATTGATCATTTCTACTGCATATTGTATGATCAAAATTTCAGTTTATTAGAATTCTAACCAGCCAGTTCATCATTTTCAAGGCTGATTAGTACTAATATACATATATAAATATTTTAAAATGCATTGAACAAGGCAAAGACCCAGCAAATAACAAATCAATTTCTTATTATTTTACACTGGAAAATAGAGTGTCCAGAAGTGTGAGCCATTTGTAAATATTAGGTGCATCAATCTTGGTTCCTCCAAATAATCAATTTCTCCATGAAAATAAGACAAACTTTGAAGGGAAAGAGGAAAAAAAAAATAATAAAAAACCTCCCAAAGCTAGATGCAGTAATATCATAGCAGTCTAAATCCAAATCATTGCTCTTCTACTGTGAAAAATAGATACCCCCTTTTTTATTTCTGGGGTTTTTTCTTGTTTTTTCATTCTTTTAAAATTTATTTTTCCTGAAGTTTTTGGGGGTTTTTTGAGCTGCTCTTGTAGCTAATTATAATGGCAACTGGCTTAAAAGTGTTAAGAGTAAAAGATAAATCACTTCAGAAACACGTTTTGTAGTGGGTTAGCCAATGTTAGGAGCCTTGCCACCCTCACTGCAGTTATTTCCTGCGTGATGGATTGGTTTCAGCTCCTCTCTGGTTTCTTGAGAGATTTCTTCATCTCTCATGAGGGCACTAGAGGAATATGCTGCTCGTGGCAGGTACCAGCTGGAGCAGAGCTCTGGGCTGTACAGATGAGGATGGGTTGACACTTTGCAGTTTTGTGTGGGACAAGAGCATCTGATCTGGGTGCTGTGTCCTCAGGGCTGAGTAGCACCACCACAGGGCCATCCATTTTAAAACAAACAAATGAATCATAGTTAAACAACTTTTTTTAAAAATAGAGTTTTACAGTTTAACTAAAAGAGCTTTGCAAAATAAGTTTATATATATTAATTGTTATAGTGATGATATTAGTAGTAGTACATTATGGACTTCACTATGTGCAGCAAAGGACAAAAAAAAAATCAATTTTTTTTTTTCCATTCAAGAGGAAGGGGGAAATGTGGAAATGGATTTGTAGAGAATTCTCAAACCCTGACAGAAGGCTCACATGGTCTTGTACATCTGTGTGCAAACTTTGAGATAAAGTATGCTGACTTAGAAAGGCCATGCAATAGGACAGACATTGTTGAGAGAGAAATTGAACTAGAAACAACTTTCAAATGATGGCCCTGCAAATAGACTAGATACTTTGGAGAAATGAGTAGGACCCATGAGGGGTAATTTTAGATGATTTGCTTTAAGGCATTAGCAGCATTGTGTGACAAAAGCTAATAGGCAAAAAAACGCTTATAATGTATTGTAAATACATTTACATTATGTAAATAGTTTGGCTTCTGATTGTGATGGCGTGAATTGTAACATCTCCAGCGTCTCACCCTTCACATGAGACTGAAAATGGGATAAAATTTTTTTAAATGCCTCCCAGTTGCCCCTTCTCTGGGTCAGAAACAGGCAAAATCCAACACCATCCTACAGCCATCACTTCACCTTGATGTTCTTCCTCTGTTGTTGAGTCCATCTCAGCCTGAGGTGTCTCTGTGTGCTGGTTAGCATGGGTGCACTGTCTCCAGCTATGAATCCATGAAATTCTTTGGAATCTTTGCACCCAGCTTTGTGTGGACATGCAGTGCCCTTGAGTTCCCTTGGATGATGCTGACACCTGGTTAAAAAGAGCCAAGGACCAGTCTGAGGTTCTCAGGCCAACTGGCCATGACTGGTTTGTGTTGTTGCTGCCGAGGGTATGCAAATGCACAAGTTTTTTCCTTTTTGTTTAGCACAATAGACCTTCCCCAAAACTGGAGTTCCTCCTGGCCTAAAAAGGAGGATCTTTGTACCCAGCCCCTGAGATCAATGAGGTGTGCAGGTACCACAGAGATGCTGCTTTGGGAAAACCTACGGAATTACAGGGAGTTGCCTAAAGGTGCATCACAGCTGTGTTTTCCTTTCATGAGACTTTTACCATGTTACTCCATTGCCACTCAAATTTATCCATTCCTTTTGTAAATACAGCCATGAAACTCCTCTGTAGAGCATGGCAGCAACTCTGGGCTCCACAAAATGCTCCCTGCCCATGGAGAGCTTGAACCAGGAGGATGAAAAGTAAAATGAGGGAGGATTTAAAGCAGAGAGAGGCAGGGCTGCTGACTGTGGCACTGCAATCATTATGGCTGGAAAAGAGCTCCAAGATCATCAAGTCCAACCTTGGCTTCTTGCAGTTGCCAGTTTATGAGGAGATATTGGTACCCTGTCACCTACTTCTCCAAATGTCCACTCAGGACAAGAGATGTGGCTGCTCAGCTTGACAAGCACGGTGTGGTTTATTCATGTTGATGTTATTTTTCCTCTCAGCTGCTGCAGTAAGCACCCTCTTCAAGGGTCTCTGGTGTGAATTCAGCAGAAATGTCATTGTGCAGTGGTTGGAGGTGAGTTTAAATAGCCAGGCTGTGCGTGCTTCTCTCAAGAAACAAAAGCTTCTTCCAGCCTTAACTGAAAACATACACTGGGGCTTCTTGGAGGGTTCTCCATGAACGTGAAAGAAAATGTGTACAAGGCACAATGGCCACTGGTGGGACATCCCTTCTCCTTTGCCCTCATCAAAAAGCACTAATTTGATTTTATTATTTCACTGCTCAGCCATTCAGCTGGGATTCGGGTGTTCCCACTGTCAGTGTGATGGAAATCAGACTCTTGGGTACTGATTAAAAAATCAGTTTAGTTCAGATCCCCACATTCGGCACGATGACCCTGAATTTGAAGGACTTCCAAGTAGCAACCTCCCGGCACACAACCACAGCTCTAAGTGATGCCTCTGTTTTTTTAAACCTTGGAGAGGAATAGCTGGGAACCCAAGGAGAGGATTCCCAAGTGATGTGTGTCCACCTAAACATAAAAATATTCCCTATTTTCAACAAAAACTACAGTGTATGTGTACATTCACATGCACATGCACATTATTGTACTTTTTATGTAATGTAGTGCATAATTTATTAAAAGAGTATATATTAAAACCTCTGCTTCCCATGAGGGTTCAGGAAAGGGCAAATGTTACTGCTTGTCTTCCACGAAATAAATTAAATTGAACACTACAGTTAAGCAGGACCATCAGTTAGGAGCAGGTATGTACCACTGCAGTGATGAATGGCTTAATATAAATGACATAGGTGTGCTAAGACAGGGATAAAGCCCAAACAGGAGATCAGTAATTGCATCTCTCCATTAAAGCTGAATTATCCCTCAGCTGCAGCTCCTACTGCTCTTGTTTAGTTGAGTCTTAAAGTCCTCACTCTGGGGCCCTCACAAACTAATGCAGCTGCTGTGGCTGAAGGTGCTGTACAGAAAAGCAGCAGAGCTCAGTGCACAGGGCCAGAAATCCAGAGAGAATGAGAGGGAACACGATGCTCCATGAGGGACAGCTATGAGTCCAAAGAGGGGGTGATCCCAATGAGGCCATGACCATGAAGAGCTGATGTCTTCTCTCTCTTGGTCTTGGTGTTCCTGCAGGAGGTTTGCTGGAATTTAGACCTGTTTTGCTTTGTACTCAGCTCTTCACTTGGCACAGCCTCTGAAAATGGCCTTTGTGAGGGTGAGTGAGAACTGCAGAGCCCTGCAGGCTGGGAGGTGAAACCTTGGCCCTGCAGTTCAAATCCTTTGGTAAAGCTGTGGTTGTCCCTTCTTGTATTTCTCCTATTCTCCATTTTCTGAGGCAAGTAATACATGAATTTCCAAGTCTTTCTTTTCACACCAACCCCACTGGTCCCAGGCCATTTCTCCTCCTCCTTGGACCCTTTCATATCATGCATATCACTGCATATCATGCATCCCATTCATATGCCCCATTCCAGTGTTAAACCTCGCTGATGTGGTCCCAGATTTCCTTCCCACATTGTTTTCCTTCACCCTGTGTTTCCAGCTGATATTCCTAACCTCCTCCCTTCCCTTCTTGTTAATTCTCTGCCCTCACCATTGCTCCTCACTTTGGTTATGAGCAGCACCTGTTATTTTCTTTAGTATTAACAGATCAGAAACCAGATCTGCTGCTCTCCACCCCAACATCATTTCCAGGATATCTCCTTTTAGCCCCTGTCTTAGGTGACAAACACTGCCTTTTGTTTACAGCCACAAAACCAGAACAGTGCCTCCCCCTGAATTAATTCCAGCGAGTTTTGCTTCAAATAAGATTTCCCAGGAGGTGCTGGGAAGTGCCTCTGGAGCTGTGTCAGTATGAATAGATGCCCGTTCATCCAGGCACACACCGTGCTGTAACAGCCACGGACATCTCGTACTGTCTGGAGGGGAAATGTGTCTGCTGCAGCTTGAACTGAGCTTCAGATGGAGCTGGGAAACCATGCACTAATTAGTTAATTGGCTGAAGAACTCTGTATTGTATTGGATGGATTCAGCTTTTAAACTGACACTAGTTTTGTGGGGAAAAAAAATATAATATAAAGCTTTGCAAAATCATGGACCTTGCCAACCCCAATTTTGCCTTCACTCATCCCAGCATTATATGTGCAAGGGGTTGACTGATGCTACTTTGTACTCAGGAATATTGTTCAAGCATAAAACCAAGAGTGAAGTCTGAATCACATCTCTCTTCCATGCTCTGCTGTGACTTCAGTTTGCTTTGTTGTGGAAAGGCAGAGTCACTGACTCAAACAGAGGCAGTACAAGCATACATTTTTTTTTCTTTAAACTAGAAAAGCACATGTTTTTGCAGAAAATCAGAGAAATCTGCACACAGCCAAGAGGCTTGTGACTAACCTGTGCACCTGAGTCCCAGCCAATCCAGAAACTGCTCCTGGATGGGAGCACAGTGATCCATCCACTTTGGGCAGAGCTGTTCCTCCAGGCAAGCACATCTCATCTCTTTCAACTGCATGAAGCTGTGCCAGGGGAGGTTTAGGCTGGATATCAGGAAAAGATTTTTCACCTAGAGGGTGGCTGAGCACTTGAACAGGGTCCTCAGGGAAGTGGTCAGAGCACCAAACCTGCCAGAGTTTAAAGAATGTTTGGACAATGCTCCCAGGCACAGGGTGGGATTGTTGGGGTGTCCTGAGCAGAACCAGGAGCTGGACTTGATAATTCTTGTAAGTCCCTTCCAACTCAGGACAGTCTATGATTCCATCATTTTTCTTGGCTTTACTCCCCTTGTAACACACATACATAGTTCTCATAAAGAACTTTTCAGAGTAATCAAGACATATTCAAAGTTATTACTGTTTAGCTCTGAACTTCTGGGTAAAAATAAATAATTCTTGACATATGGGAAGAAAAACTTTGGAGCTGTTCTGGCATTTGGGGTTTTGAGATGTTTTCTGATAGCATGGTGCAAAGTGGAGGGGGGCTTCTGTCGTGTGAAGCAGAATAAAGATCACAATAATGAGGGCATGAAATTAGCTTGGCAGTATGAACTCCATGATACTGCGTAGGATTTTCAATTAGGATGAATTAAATTGTTGCCAAAGTCAGAATGGATATAAGGATTGAGTAGTTTAGGAGGGAGGGAAAAGGTGAGCCTTAAAGATAATGGCTTAGAGAATCTTCTGTACTTAGGGAATAGCTCATTCATCTGAAAATGTGTGTAAGAGAGAATCATGAAAATTACCTAGGAAATAAAATATGTGTATACATAGTGAGAGTGAGAATCTAAAGTGATGTCAGGGAAATCGCAGCAGAAGAATAAGTGATGATTAGAGCCTCTCTCATTCTGCAGACCTGCCAATACTGCGTCTTCCAAGAGCACAGCAATAATTTACGCCATTGAAAAATATAAAGGACCAGATTTCTTCTGTGTGTGCTGCCAGGAAGGGTCAAACACGCCTAGGTATGAAAGCTCCTCCGAGCAGCTCAGTCTCTGTGGTTCTGCACACAAAATGTCTGTAGGATTTAATCAGAGCATAGGAGCGAGCTCATTATGTCTCATTTTATTTATGGCAAATTTCAGAGCCATTCAAGCAGTGCTCTGAGTTTTTGTGAAGAGTAAAAAAGCAACGATTTACCCAGAATGTTCTTCTGTTCAGTGGGAGTTTGATTTTTGAAGACACAGTGTTTCAAGAGAGACAAACATTGAGCACCCTCCAACAACTGAGGTTCCAAAAGATCCCGCTTTGCAAATCCCAGCCATCCATCTTTTCCCATGTCTTCAGACGTAAAACACAGAGAAGTGCTTGAAAAGCTTCACAAGAAGTGCTTAGGCACCTGATTCCCACAGAAACACATTTGATGCTGAGTGCCACTCCCCTTCTGCATTTGCCCACTTTATCCTTCCTAAAGAGATTATAATGAGTGATTTTAATATTCCAATCATGCAAATCTTCCCCCAAGATTTCAATAATGCCAGCGAAGTCTGATGTATACTCATAAATGAGCTCCTCCAATTCCAGTTCTTGTTTATTACTCAGGCTCCCAGCATTAGAGTATAGGCAATTAAAGAATTTCTTCTCTTCACGTCCCTTGGTGCCTTGATTAATTTTGTTCTTGACATCTTAATTTCAAGCTAAATGAATGCTCATTCATTCCTCCCTCTCTGCCTTCCATCTTTCCCAGTTTAACACTCTCCTGACTACTCAGCCTGGCACCTTGAAGAGTCTCCTGTGAAGATGCAGAGTGCTGGAACACGGCAGCTTTGTCTCCTCACCAAATAGGTGATTGTATTTCTTGCAGGACAAATACCTGCCTCACTCAACTTAAAACTAGAGGTCTTCCATTTCCAGAGGTTTTGCCTTCCTCTGCTTGTTAGAAATAACACTTCTGGGTGGAATATCCACCTGTAGTATCCAGGAACTCTTCGGCCACCTTCAATCCTTCTTATAAATCAAAAAGAATGTCCACCACCATCTGTGGGAACCTTGAGCATTGCACACGTGTTCACCATTGCTCTAATAACCATGATGGGCTTTGGAAGAAAATGTCAAATAACTCATTTGTCTCTGGGAAATTTAATTGCATTCTGAACACAGCGTCTTTGCCACAGTTGATGGGATTCCTGTGACCAAATGTGGACACGTAAGAGGTAAAATTCTCCATTTTTACCTTTATAGTCAGAAGAGAGAAATAAGGCTTTCTGGGGAGAAATTGTTCTGAACTAGTGCAGAAGAATCATGTCTGGGAAATGTCCATTGCTCTCTGTGGACTAGGAAAAAATACTTCATGATGTAGTTTTCTGTAATTGAGACCCATAAAGCATTCCTGGGGTCATTTCTACCCCATGACACAGCACCAAAACCAGCATGTCAGGCTCTTGTACTTTCACTTAGGACTCTCTGCTCTCTGTGCAGGTTTGTGGATGTGCATTCAGAGCGTGTATTATGTCAGGAACCATATAGAAACACGGTCAGAGGCAGCCTGTTCTCCAGGGAAACTGTAATCTAAATGAAATCTTCTATCCTGTCCCTCTCCTGGCCTGGCATAATGCAGGGTAACTTTTAAAACATTTAAACCCCATTTTCAGGGGTTTTTGCAGATCCTGACTGTTTCTCTGCCTGAATATTTGAGATACTGAAAAACTGATGATATACCATAAGAACATGCTGAGTTCAAAATAGACCATATTCCACAGCTGGTATGTACCAGCTTCACTTGTGTCCTTGTGCCAAATAAAGTCAAAGCTCCCGCAGCATCTCCAAGCCAGGCACTTGGAGTAAAATTGGTAAAAAACCTGTGGGGGGATGTAGGTGTTGCCTTTAGAGCTAATAACCATGCAGAATGCTGGATAGTGGAATGATTGCCCTACACAGAGATGGGGCAGCCCCAGCAGCTCCATGGAGAAGAGGATCAGCATGGCATGTGCCCTTGTTGCTTTTTTATTTTCTTTTCTGCCAGAGTTGGGATTAAATGCTCGAGACATGGTATTTCATGTTCGGGCTCAGATGTTTATTAATTTTTATCTATGTTACAGTCACACAAGGTGTGAGTTCTAGCTAACAAAGTAAAAATTGGCTCCTATCCCTTTCTTTACAAGGCTTTTTAAGGGTAAACTTTCCAATTATGAAATGACACCTAAATTAGTTTTACTTTTAACTCAATAACCAACCACCTGTGGTCCACAATGTGGACTTTTCTATCCAACTACAAAATACTACCCAAACCCATGAAGAAGAAAGTGAAAAAGAAGGACAAGCCTATGCCCTAAATCCNGAAGGTGAAAAAGAAGGACTGACCTCTGCCCTAAACTCTCGATCTTGCTTTATATATATATATATATTACTATATTCTAAAACCTTAAACTCTAAGTTTTCCACCATGTGATATTACACACTTCTGTTCAAACTACACCCCCATAATCCCAGCACTACCATTGAATTTTGGAAACCTTTTCCAAGGCCTCAGGTCAAATGCAGTGTTTTCTTGGGGGTCAGTGCCTGTCAGCACAGAAAGTCTAAAATTCTCAGTGCCCAGGGTTCCAACACGTCCTCAGTGCTTCCTGCCTGTGCTGTGGTTTCTGCTCAGATGTGGAAACAACCAGGACCAGTGACCGGCTTGTGTGTGAGGCAGAGGAGATTTACGTGAGCTGCTGGGGTCCTGCTGAAAGATGTGCCCATGGGAGAGCCCCAGCAGGTTAAATTGCCATCCTGGAGCTGTGATTTACTTGGACCTGGTTTAAATTGTGCAGGTGCTGATTAGAAGTGCCCACGGAGTCTGCAGGCATAGGCCACAAGGACAGACAGGTCAGCCCCTGGCATCACTGAAGGGCTGGGGCTGGAAGGAGATCATCAAATCCAACCTTCCTGCTAAGGCAGGTACATCTACATCTGTGGTTCTTTGGAAACAGCCACTTTTTCCATCTGGATGTTTTCTTTAAGATGGAATTTAAAGATTTTTTTTTTCAAGTTCTTTGTTTGGGCTAAAGCAGATGTCCCTGGAACCACATCTACAGAAACACAGCTGGTAGAAGCAGAGATTTTAAACTGTTTCAGATGTGGAAATACAAACATGTCCATAATAATTTGCTCTTTGGACTTAACCTTTTCTATTTTATCCTAATCTAATGCTCAAATTTCCATAGGTGAAGTTCAAACTGGAACCTGTCATTTTTGCTCCAAGGAGCACAGACTCGCAGATGAGTCTCTGGAGACCAAAGCCAAGCTCAGCTCATGGTGTTTCTTGCTCATGTTCCTGGAGGTGTTGAGCTTGTTTCAGTGAGGTGGGATTAATCTCCTTTAGCTTTCAGTGGAGGCCTTACAGTGCAGGTCAACACATCTGAATCTCAGGGTCTCCACGGACAAGTTTCTGTGCAAGCTCTGATTGTAAATTCCCAAGGCAGTCTATGCAAATGTGTGATGGTATCCAGTTGTCTGGGCATGGGTCTAATGATGGTTTTGGTGGTCTGGGGTATCCTCCTGACCTCCAGCAACACTGAGGGTGAGCAGCTCCCCTAAATCCCAGCTGCATCTCTCAGCGTCACTTGGGCACCTCTGATTCCTGGTAACATTTCAAACGTCGCTGCATACCCATGGTTTATGGCTAAATTAAGATTCAACAATTATGTAGAAGAGTAGCTCTTTTTTTAGCTGTATTCTGTTTGAAAAAAAGAGCAGTGGGATTTTTTTCCTGTTCCTTCTGTGTCTTGTTCCTCTTGCCTGTGTGGGGCTCATTAGAGCAATGCCATTCCCCATGTGCTCAGATCTCACTCAGGGTCTGATCCTGGCTGGGTCTATAAAACATGAAGTTATTAGCAGGCCCTCTTATATCTGCATCTGTGTTCAGGGAAGAAAAACCTCCTGGGACTGAGCCCACAGCAGCTCTGCAACAGCTGAGAGAGATTATCATAAACACCGAGGAAAATCAATGTGGGCAAAGGGAGCACCTGAGCCTTCCCTAAACCTGTTCCTCCACCTTCACAAGTGAGAATAGCTTTGGCAGTGTAACACTGGAAACAGGAAGATTGTACCCTGGAAAACTCTTTTTAAAGCAATTAGGCCAAACAGTGCTACATGGTGTTAATTTAGAATTTCAATTAGTGTGTACAATTTGCTATTAGCTCCGGCCAAGCCATTTTCTCAAACCAAAGCTGCCTCTTGCTTGTCTGTTTGCTTGAAGAGTATGAAGATGGAAGCAATTTGTTAACATAATCTGGTTTAATATCATGACTAATGACTTTCAGAAAGAAGTATGGATTGGGTTTGTCAGGCTGATTATATCTGAAGCATGACTGAAGAGGGGCTCTTTCATCTGGCTTGATCAATGCATTTCTGCAGGACCTGAGCTGGTCCTGGGCTTTTCCAGGGTAAATTCCAGGTAGCTTCACTTTACTAGATAATTGTAGGTTGAGTTTATTTAGTTTTTTAGGGAAGTTTGAGTTCCCTTCTCCCAGGATCCTGTTCCTATTTGTACGAGGCAGCAATGACTGCCCAGTTCCCTCAGTTTGCATGTTCCACTGCAAATTGCATCCCTCGCTGTGGTATTCACACCCTGCACCCTTTTTCATCTTGCTTTGCCCTCTTAGGAGAACTGCTGGCTGTGCAAATCAATTCACTCAGAGGCTGGAGCTTTTCAGTGCTGGGTGGTTTTGGTTCAGCCTTGCAGAATTGTGGCTACGTCCGTGGCTCTTGTCTCGGTCACTGTGGATGGCTGACCCCACACCCTGCAGTGCCAAAGGAAACCTTGTGCATGGTGGCCAGAGGGTCACTTCTCTGAATACCCTTCCCTGCTCTACCCCTTGGCCAGCAGTTTTGTTGTGACTCATGTAAATATTGACATTTGCCACGGACTTGTCTTTGTGCTTTCATTCCCTGCTGAAAAGACTTGATGTTTTTCTTCTGAGTTCGCCTGGACTTTTTCTTCGGTCTTTTCTTTAGCACAGCCTTTCTCTGAAGAGCCTGGAAGAAAGAAAACCTCTTTTGTAAGGGCTGCTTTTTTTTTTTTTTTTCCCCTGGAAATGTTAACTCCCTGCACTGATATTCTGGGAACTTTTCACTGTTCTTTTACTGCGTGACACAAGAAACTAAAAGAGGAACATTATCTCTTCAAGGCAGCAAGTCATTGTACTTGCTTCTGAAAGCTGATCTTGTTTTGTTTGACTCACTAGCTGTTTTATTCTGGCAGTGATGCACTAAAATATCCTTGAGCTAGCTCAGTTGCACTTGCTTTCCTTTCTTTTAATGCCACAACTCTCGCAGTCACACTGTCCTCACCATGAACAAACCTATCAGCATCTGGCCCATTAATAACAGCTCGTTATGAAATAAAAATTAATCAAGCACTGAGATTATTGCGCTGCATTTCCCAGGACTTATTACTCAGAGTGATTGTGCAGACATCTTGTTGCATGGGGGTAGGTGGTAGCTGGGTCGGAATTAACTCACAACAGCTGCTTTATTGCTGTGATGTATTATTATTGATGTAGGATGAAAGATGGGAATAGCACTTGAGCACAACTGAGATGTGCACAGAGGAGTTTGCAGGCTAAGGGAGAGGCAAGGCTGGAGCAGAGTACGATAAAAGAGGGAATGGGATCTGTGTTGCTGCAATTCAGCCCATAAACTTCAGCAGAGCCTTTGTTTCTCCAGCAACATTGTTCTTCCTCACATAAGGCACAATTATAAGCAGCATTAATCAAGGAGGTGAAGAGTCAAGAGCTTTGTCTTTAATAACATTGGAGTGTTTCTTGTTTAACTTTCTCCCTGTGGACCCGGTTCTCAGATCTGGCCAAGTTTCACCCTGTTGAGGAGCCAAACAAAGCAGATAAAAGAGGGATTTATGTCAGAGGAACAGCAAGTATATTTTCATCTCAGAGACACAATGATTTGGTACAAGAGTGCATATTAATCATCTTAAAATAGAGTTAAGCTGTGTGCTGATCTTTACTCTGAAGCCACATTGCTCAGCTCCTTGTACAAATCCTGCAAGATAACAGAAGGTGCTAAACAAGTCACTGGGAAAAAAAAAAAAAGATAGAAAAGTGACATATCTTTTAAAACATAAGTAAGACCAAATTGATTTGCAAAGACAGAATACAACTAATTACACAGTCAGAGCTTTGCAAAATGTCTGTGTACCAGAGTCTTGAAAAGTTTGGGATAAGAGTTATAGCCCCTGAATGGGGAAATGTTGAGCGATTCAGACCGAGGTGGATTTGTGTGAAAGAGACCCTCTAACTCCCACAGTCCATTAAATATTCTTCTCACCCTTCCAAATCTTCTCACCCACTACATCATCTCCCAATATATTCACCACAGCCCCCTGCCAGTTTCAATGTGTGCCCTGTTCCAGTGCTTTAATTTTTCTGAATGCGTTTCATGATGTGTTTTTGCCCAAAGGAATGCCGATGGATCTGCCATCAGCTGCACCTTGCCTTCCCTCAGCAGAGTTTTTAGCTTTTAAGAACACTTCAGACCTGCCAGGAACAAAATGGGATATGAAGAACCAATTTCAATTACAGTGTGTGAGGCGGTTTCCCAGCAACAGGAGTATTTAAGAGCAACAAAAATTAACATACCTTCAAAGAAAAAGCAGCAGCAACAGCCACTGATTTTCACGGTGTAATATTTTGTATTCATTAAACCGTAGTTTCTGAGCATTGTTTCTGCCTCAAGGCTCAACCCTAACTTGTCTGAAAATCATGTTTCTCCTTTCTTCACTGAAAAGTACTTAGAACTTTTTATAAAGAGACACAGGAAAAGGATGGAATGAAAGAGACAGGCTGGACTGCTGATATAATTCCTTGGAGCTCAGCTACTGACTCCTATCTTGCTGGAATAGCAAAACTCAGATGCTCTCTCAAGGAATGATCCCTTCTCTTTTAGGATCCAGCTCCTCTTTTGAACCACAGAAAGAAACACTCCATCTTAAAATTGGCTTTTCCAAAGACTTCTCCCCCTTTTGTCACTGTACATCCATCCATACCTATTCTCCCTGGAAAATAATTGCTCTACCAAGCCTCTGGTTTGATGGATAAATCCAGTAGAGTTTCTGCTCTGTGAAAGAGCTGTTTCCAAAAAGAGTTAATAAATCACAAATCCAATTGTGGTCCTCAGCAGGTAAAAAACAGATTTTACCTGCAAGGGAGGGAGGGATGGTATCAGTACAGACCAGTAAGACCCACAACATCCCAGTAAGCTCCAGTGCAAGAAGAAACTGGGACAGGAGGGTGATTTTCATATCCTTTTACCTTGAAGGATTCATCATGTTTGAGTTGCTCCTGTCTTTTAACACCTTTTACTTGACAAAAAAATATCTGCGGCAGTTGCATCCCTGTCTGGGCTGATACTGCCCAGGTACAAATAAAAAAATTAAGTTTGAAGTGAAGAGTTTCTGACCTGCTCAAAACCAAAACTGAAACCACTCAACCTCTTACATTTATTTNCCATATCCTTTTACCTTGAAGGATTCATCATGTTTGAGTTGCTCCTGTCTTTTAACACCTTTTACTTGACAAAAAAATATCTGCGGCAGTTGCATCCCTGTCTGGGCTGATACTGCCCAGGTACAAATAAAAAAATTAAGTTTGAAGTGAAGAGTTTCTGACCTGCTCACAACCAAAACTGAAACCATTCAACCTCTTAAATTTATTTCACAATCCTTTTTATTGCCCCAGAGAATTCTTTCTCAGAAAAACATTTGAATTTTCAGCTCAAGTTGGACATGATCAAGAGGAACAATCCATGCACTTGTATGGCCTTGGTTTGCATTTTCCAAGAGTGGGGATCAAGGTCATCTGTTGCATTGCACAAAATCAGCAGGACACAGATCACTTGCCCTTCAGATCACTGCCCTGACAACATCAATCTTTGGCATTTTGGGTTGTACAAGAGGCAATTTTGGTTAATCTGCTGTGTCTGGGTTGATAGACATCCAAAAATCCTGGCCAAACCATTAAATTCCGTTCTTTCTCCCTTGTGTGAACAGCATTTCTGAGTGACTAAGGGAAGATATACCAAGAAAAGCTGTTGGAGAAAAAAAAATGTAGTCTTAGGAATAGGGACAATAAATATTTTGTTTCTTGAAATGCTGTTGATTGACTGATTAAAAGCTTGAGGGGAGCAGATTTATCTACCTGCATCAGTTCCAGACCTGTGCCACATGGTCCAGTGTTGAGCAAACCCACTGGCTTGTGCCTCCTCAAATAAAGACTGTTTTAAGACTATTTTAAGCAAATAAAGACTATTTTAAGACTATTTTAAGACTTTTATATAAAGACTATATTAAGACTAAAATAAGCAAAAACACTGATTGCTCTAATTACAATAATCTAACATGGATTTGAGCCTCTTGCCTGCAGACAGGAGCCTCGTTGCAGACAAAATGCTGTTTGAGAAGCCCCTCTAGGTTTGGCAAATGTCACTTTAGAGCTACAGGAGTCCTGGAAGGTGGGGGCTGAGATGAACCCCCCCACGTTCTCCCTGTGCTCAGACAACTGGATTGAATCCCCCCAAAGTGAGAGTCTGGATCCTTCCCCAGGCTTCTGTGCTCACTGCAGAAGTGACCTTGGAGCAGCTGAAGTGGCAGCCAAAGAAGCTACAAAGCATAATGAAATTATGGAGATATGAGTGGATGTAGCTGCCTTTCCCCTTCCCTGAGCAGAGCAGAGAGGAGACCCCAGAGAGACCCAGGAGCTCAGATTCCCAACAGGTGAACTGTCAGCAGAAAGTCTCTGGGAGTAAGCTATTTGCAATTTAAATGCATTGAAATAAAAGGCAAAAGGCAAGAGGAACTGGTCAGCAAGAAGATAATTTGTTAAGTTCCTTCTTAAAAAAAAAAGTTACTTGACCTAAGTGCTGCCATCCCTTAATTCAATGTGTCCTCTTCACAATCCCATTCCACACAAAGCCACATGAATCCTGATACTTCATTTACTCTGCTGAGTGACAAAGATGCCTCTAAAACATTTTGCTTCCCTCACGTCACTTTCCTCACTTGCTCGTGGCCCTTTGCAATGTCTCTGTGTCCCTGCAGCTGCAGTGGCAGTGAGATGGAGTTGTTTCCCTCATCACCTCCTACGCCATCACTGAAGCTGGACTTCTCCACAGCTCCAGTTGGAACTGGATTTTCACCAAGATTTTCAATCCAGAAGGAAAAAAAAAAAAAACTGATACAAAGCAGGAGGGGTGAGTTTTCTCCCCCTGGCTGCTGTAGAAGTAGGATTTAGTTGAATGATGGAAGCTCTTATTTTCTCTTGAGGGGCTGTCTTGAGGATGATGCACCAAATCCTCAGTAACCAAGAACTGTGACCACCAAGAAATGTACAATCAGCATCAGAACCCCTTGTACCAGACATTTTTTCCTGAAATAGGGATGTGTACCCAGCTTTAATAAAGGTGACTCCCAGCTTCCAGAGTTTCCAGTGAGGCAGATACCCAGTGTGCACAGAAGATAAAAATGGTTTATGAAACTTGTGGGCAGTGAACACATGTGGAGAAGGGAATGAGGACAGCACAGCCAGCAATGGAAATCAGGGGGAAGAAAAACTACTGGGATGTAGAGGAAGCAAATGGGAAAAGGCTGTCTGAGGTATTGCCTTTGCAGCTGACTAAATTATATATATAAATGAGCAATCAGTGAAAATTTTACAAAGCACTGTGAATTCAATTACTTTTGAGGTGTTTTAAACACATGATACAGAATGACTTCAGGATGGAACATTTAAAATCTAAAAGTAACAGTGGTGTGAGGAATATGCAATGTTTCTTTTTAACCATTGGTCCACCAGTCAATGTGGAAAAGACTTCCTTACAAGTTAAAAAAAATTGTGGTTTTTGAGGATCTTCACAGAAAAATAACAGGAGTTAAAAGGCAGCAAAGCAAAAAGCAGTGTGTGCTGATTTCTCCCTCTGAAGTTGTCTTACTGTCATATCCATGAAAAACGAGAGTCAGAGCCGGCTCTTGGATTCAGAGGCTGCTGGAATTGGACCCAAAACGCTGCCTGTGACACCCCAGGGGTGCAGAGTTACCTGTTGGTGGGGTGAATGTCACCCTGTGGGGACACAGAGGGGACCTGAGCACAGGGAGTGGGCACAGTGGAAGGACCAGCAGCTGGGAAAAGAGGAATATTGCCACTTCCAGCCCAGGCTGGTATAACTTATTTTGCCCTCATTCTCCAAGCATCAAACCTCCTGTTTGCCTACAGAATGATTTAAAAACATTGCAAAGCTGACAAAAAAAAAGACAAAAAACCTGGGTATGATGATCCTGCTGTTTGATCTTGCTGTTTGGGTGCAGGTCCAGGTGAGGTTTGATTTCTGGTGTAACTGAGGCAGATGATTCTTATCTGTTGAGGCTGGTAGTGCAGGGGAGAAAAATACCTAACCCTAACCCTAACCTTAACCCAAATCAGGTCCTTATCTGACTGGAAGATGTGGAGTTACACACTCACTCACATTTACAGCCTCTGATTTCGTTAGTAAATTCTTGTATAATGAACTGGTACATGGTAACCTTCCTATACTCTTCCATGGCTGATGCCCTGCTAATATCTCATCCATATTCTTATTTTACAGTGCAGGCAACCTATTCCTACAACAGGCAGCAGCCTGGTCCCTCTTGGGTTCAATGTGAGCTGGCCTGGACCCTGAAGGTGGGGCTGGAAGGAAACACAGTGATGGTTGTGCTGGAGGGAAGCGTTCGACCATTTCATTAATCCTGCTAATGGCTCAAACAAAGGCCTTAATAGCACAATCAATAATGCAGCCTGTGATCAGTTTGTTAGCCAGCCTCAAATGCTTTGCTTTTAATAGGGGACTCCCAGAAGGATCATGAACTGTTACTTGCCAGCATTAATTCAGGGTGCATGGAAAGTATGACTTTGAGTCTTATTTTGTGTTTTTCTGACAAGCATTTCCCTGTCTCCTTAGACTGCTGCTGGATAACTCACCCCAGGAGTCCCAAAGTTCTCTGTCCCTCCTCAGCCTGGCATTTCTGAGCAAATTATTTGGATATTCATCCCTGTCCTTAATGCTTTTGCAGGAAAAGTGACTCTCTGGGCTTGTCCATAAAGCAGAGCTGATGATAAAGGATAATCCTTTACCAAAGAATTGCTAAAGAGGAAAGAAACTCTTTACTGTGAGGGAACAGGTTGCCCAGAGAAGCTGTAGATGCTCCATTCCTGGAGATTTTAAAGTCCAGGGAGAGGGACCTGGTCTAGTTTTTCATCCCACAATGTGGCAGTGGGGATGGAACAGGATGATCTTTAAGGTCCCTCCAATCCAAACCACTCTGTGACTGTGATTCTATGAGGGGACCCCACACTCAGCTCTGGTATTTTTTCACAGGTTCTCTCATCTCTGCCTTTTCTTCAGCTCCAAATCTGAGGCTGTGCAGCTGTGACATGATTGCACCAAGCACAACCTTTCACAGCCTCCATGGAGCTCATCAGCTCTGCTCAGCTACGTCTCTTCAGGTTCCCACCTGCCTGGAAAACCCCACGAAGACACTTCCAAAACAGGCTCTGCCCCTTTGTTTCTCTTCCCCTCTTTGACTCTTCCTTTCCTTCTCTCCTTCTCTTCAGCAAAAGTTTCTCACTTAACTGAAAAAAAGCTGCCAGACACCTGCTTGGGTGAAAAGGCACTCTTGAAACAAAATGTCTTGAAATTGGTCCAAATCCTGCATGCACAAAGCAGTGCTCCCCTCTTTGAAGGCATTCTGCCCAAAGGATGGTGGGCAAGGAGAACCTGAATGGAAATATTCAGCATCATAGGTGGATGCAAAACAGCAGAACCTTTTTTTTTTTTTTTTTCTTTGGTACTCTTTCATTTGTAAGAAACAGGAATGCCCCTTTTTCTGCTTCACTGGTTAGAATTTTATCTTCTAGTTTTGACACTTATTAACTCTCCACTTATTAGGCTGCCTGTGAGATTTTTCATTGTTGAGGGGATTCTTATTATTATTTAAAAGATTGGGGTGTGTGGAGTTTTCATTGTCACATTAAACAAACTGAGTAAATACAGTCCCTGAAACAGGAGATTTTATCTAGGAAGCTCAGATGAAATTCCATGGCTGGCTGGCAGCCATTCAGGTGAGCCCTCTCTGCCAGAGTACAACAGCAAAGGAAATTCTTCCTTCCCTTTACCTTCAATTTGTTATGCATGGGAGCAGGAGCAAAGCAGGGTCATCTTGGCATTGCATTTATTGCACTGCAGTGACTTCACTGAGCACGAGTAACAAAGCATTCATTCCCTGTGAGCAGAGCACTCAGCACTGAGATTACACCAGGGGTATAAGGTTGTACGTGACCTGCTCCAGGGTGCAGCCCCTTGCTAACTCAGCTAATTTCTGAATTTCTTCTTCAAAGCAGTCAGCTTCTTCTTTGGAAGAGCGTGTAAGGAGTGATTTGAGATGATGCAGTTTCCTTCCCAGAAGTTCTCACTGCTGCTGGCATCAGCTGAGAGAGCCCTGAGTTAATGTGGGGCAGCTCTCTAAGGGACTCTGTTCTCTGGGGCACAAGTTGTAATGGAAGGGGAAAAGCAGATTCAGACTTGTCTGCCAGTGCAGCCTTCATGTGGTTCATGATGAAAGCAACCACGTTGTTTTCAGGAAGAACTGAGCTGTGGAGGACTGTGGGTGGTCGGGGCAGGGTGAGGGAAATGCACCCAGCACATCCTGAGGGCACGGAAAGGAGTCTGGCATCCCATGGAAAAGCATCAGGTTTGGGATAAGGGAATCAGTGAAACAGGTTAAATATAGGGCGTGTCAGGGCATGGGAATGGCTCAGAGTTACACTTACTCAGCATCCCTGTGACTGCTGTGCTCAATTCCAGCAAGAGACGGGGCTCTGGCATTGGCAGAGAGGTGAGGGGTAAAGCTCAGGCACTGTCCAGGCTGTCCAGGGAAGCAGAGGAGACAGCATCCCTGGAGGTATTCAAAGGGTGAATAGATATGATGGATCTGGCACTAATTATGGTTGAACTGAATGATCTTAGAGAGCTTTTCCAAAGTTAGTGATTCTATTCTATTCTATTCTATTCTATTCTATTCTATTCTATTCTATTCCATTCCATTCCAGTCTTCTCTTCTCTTCTCATCTCTTCTCTTCTCTTCTCTTCTCTTCTCTTCTCTTCTCTT
>VWYN01029974.1:258801-269358 GCA_013400075.1 Hippolais icterina | reverse complement strand
CTCTCCTCTCCTCTCCTCTCCTCTCCTCTTCCCATCCATCAGCTTAATTCTTTGTTACAGACAGGTCTCTGATTCTTCAGAACATGTCAGGGCTTCAAAACAAGGTACATGGTACTGACTCCTCTCTCAAGGCCCTCTCCCTGACAATGCTGAATGGCTTTCACATGAAAGAAAATGGGGCTTTGCCAGACTCCCAACCCTTTCCTTTTGTATTTTGCCAAAACCCACAACCATGCAGCCAAAAGGACGGGAACTGAACTGGTTCCATGGCCCCTACCTGAATTCAACAAAATGCAAAATAATTTGGATGAGAAATAATGTCTGTGTGATGGATCACAAAGAATGTCATCAGAGGAATGAGATGGTGGTACAGACAGGGAAGGGTACCAAACATTTTGCTTCCTGATTCTCATCTCTCACAGAACACCCTTTGGTTGTTTTCTTAACAGAAACTGGCGAAGCTCAACTCATTAATACCTTAATTAGGATTGTTATCCAAATATTCATTATAATGATATGGAGGAGTGGAGCCAGAGGAGGCCACAAAAGTGATGGAACACCTTCTCTGTGAGGACAGAGCTGGGGTTGCTCAGGCTGGAGAGGAAAATTCTCCAGGGAGACCTAGAGCATCTTTCAGTTCCCACAGAGGCCTTAGACAGATGGGGGCAGACCTTTCAGCAGGGAATGTTGTGGCAGGACAAGGGATAATGGTTTTACACTGAAGAGAGTTGATCTAAATTAGGTCTAAGGAAGAAGGTTTTTTAGAGTGATGGTGGTGAAACACTGGCACAGGTTGCTCAGAGAAGGTGTGAATGCCCCATCCCTGGAAGTGTTCAAGGCCAGGCTGGACAGGGCTCTGAGCAACCTGATGTGGTTGAAGGTGCCTCATGTGATCTTTGCTCCACGTCTGTAATTCAGCAGGGACATCCCTCTGCAGCTGGGACATGGATCTGCAAACCCTTCTGCAGCTGCCTGGGGCAGTTCTGTCACTCTTGAACCATGCTGACCTTTTCACTCCTGGATGTATTCTGAAGAGGTTTGCATCACATTTTGTTTTAATTCAGTGCTCAGGCAGGGTGGGAGACAGTTCTGAGGAAGAGACACTTTGTGACAATACTATTATAATTTTACTTGTGCGCACTTTCCCCTTCTGCTAGATTGGTTTTCACTCCAGCTATATTTCTTTGAATGTGACAGATTTTTTTTTTCTCTGTGGTTTTTTTTTTGTGATCCTATCCTCTGTTTAAAAGCAAGGTCATCAATAATTTTAGATGAAATGCATTTGCTGTAACACTTCAGGATAACATGGTTTGAATATTTTGATTGATTTACGTCTATAAAAAACAAACTGCATCAGCTGTTTGTCTGTGGAAACCTTTGTTTTCTTTAAAGGTACGAGCCTTGTGCCTCATTAGTCTTCCTGAGCTTTCCTTTTGGTACCTGTTGTGTTTCACACATTTTTATAAGCTGTCTGCCTCTAATAAATGAAATTATACTTCAGCTGTAAAGTGTTCCCATAAGCTATCAAAGAAATGCTGCCTTGTAGTCTCTGAGAATAAGCACCATCAGTACCATTGTCACATCATCAGGACGTAGCTCAGCCTGGTTATTAGTTTTGTGCTGCTCTGACAGCTCGGGGGGTGCAGCATCTCTCAAAAACCAGTGCTGGAGGAATCAAAGAGTGGAGGATCAGCACATACCAGCCTAAGGTGTCTGGCACTGCAATATTTTGGCTGATTTTTAGAAGGGTGGCTTGGTTCTGCCTAAGCTCTTGATTTGATTATATTCAAGGATCAGAAGCTAAAATTAAATGAATTAGAAGAGGAAATCACACACAGGTTTGTTGTCATGACTGGGAGCTATCAGTGTGAGCTACAAGGTCAGTGACAGCATCCTCAGGGAGCTCCAGGAAAGCTCAGCCAAACCTCCTGTAGGAGCCACAGGCAGGTGGAAACTTGTTTGGTTTTGCTCTGGTTTCTTGTTACAGAGAAAGAGAATTGAAAGGATTTTGTTTTTTCCTGGGACAGCCTCATGTCAAACAGAAGATGAATGAGGCTGTGCACATGTTCTGCTGGGCTCATTTCTTGCACTTTTGATACAAACCACAGGAAGAAGATGGGCCAGCTCTTGACACACAACATCATTTAATTTCAAATGAAAGCTGGCTGACAGCTCCCTGTTTTTCTAGCACTGATGGCAGTTTTGAATTCCTGTGGGTTTTATGCAACTCTCCCAAGTTCATGGCAACGTTCAGTTGCAAAGTTTGGGACCTGGAACACTTTACTTCCAATACCTTCCTTGAGCTGGCACATCCGATGCTGTATGTGTACAGAAAGCCATCTGCTGTTAACATGGAATTGTTTAGGCTGGCAAATAACCCCAGGACCACTGAGTCAAACCATTGACCCAACTCTTCCAGGTCCACCACAAAACCATGTCCTGAAGTGCACATTCACATGTTTCTTGAACATTTCCAGGAGCAGTGATTTCACCACTTCCCTTAGCAGTCTATTCCACTGCTTGCCAACTCTTTCAGTGAAGTAAATTTTTTTTAATATCCAACCTAAACTTCCTCTGGTGCAACTTGAAGACATTTCTTCTTGCTTTACCACCTTTTTCTCCTGTCCCATCCACGTTCCAGTGCTTGCAGCAGTGAGGGTGAGACATCCATGGCAGACACATTCCAGCTCAGAGCCAAGGGCACCACTGGGTCTGAGTGAGACCCAAAAATCAGAACACCAGGCAAGGACAGAGCAAGGATGTTGCTCAGGGCAACACTAAGCACAACAAAAATTTGTCTTTAATATTTCAATAACTTCTCAGCTTTTTATTCATTTCAGCTGGGCGATCCTTAATTACAAACATTATTTTTTTGCCTTTTTTTCATTTCAAATGGGGATGAGGCAGAGAGGAAATCAGCATTCAGAACTCCTCTCCACTCACATGCACCTCGCATTGCAAAAATGAAAATTGTGTCTGGTTCAGTTGGATCAACTTTGTAGGCAGATTATTTCATAATTAAAGCAGAGATATATCTTGGAGGAAAAAGCAAAAATCCCACTGACTCCAGTTTGCCCTTTTGTAACCCATCCTAGGAAGCAGCAAACATCAGAAAGCTCTCATTATTTATGTGTATTTATATATATATATATATGGAAAGCAGATAGCAATTCCTTCATTTCCTCACTCTCCCTTTCTGCTTGGAAGCCTATTTACAAACACACAAAATCCTGTTCTGAAATGGGTGATTGTGTTCATTGTTCCAGAACACAAAATAGCAGAGGCAAACAGGAATGCTGAGGCAGTAAGAGCTTAAGTTGTTCAAACAGGAGGAACAGGGAAAGCAGCAAATAATTGTCACAACCTAAAGGCTGCAGAGTCCCTGAAATCACCAAATTTTTCACTCTGTGAGTCTTCCACACTTGTTGAGCTACTGCAATGTCTTGGCTATGTCATCAGGATCTGAGATTTAGACACTATTCCTAATACCTGGTCTAAATGATCCTAAATTCTGCACCAAAATAAATCAAATACTGGTTTTATGGTGACTAATTGAATTATTCTGGGACCACAGACTTTTAAAATGAGAGTTCCCTCCNTTTGTGTCCTGATGGTTTTCCTTTGTGCAGGAAACCACAGACTTTTAAATGAGTCCACAGACTTTTAAAATGAGAGCTCCCTCTATGTGTATGGTGGTCAGCCAGGATAATATCTTGGATTCCTTTTGGGAAAGAACATCCAGGACTTGGTGAATTGGCTTCAGGGAACAGGTATTTACTATGTCCTTTCTGCAGGGACTGTGGCAAGCCAGGACAGGGTGTGAAGGCCAGGCAGAACGGGCAAAATCCCATTTCTTGCAGGGCTTGAAAGGAGCAGAGTTATCACGGGATGAGACAAGAAAAGAAATAAATTTTCAGCTCACTGCTAAGACACAAATGGATGATGAGATACTCCCACCCAGGAGCCCCTGGGCTGGAAGTCAAACCTCGGTGTAATCTGTGGAGGACAAAAATTTGGCCCAATTTCCTCATCACAACCATCCATACCCCTGTTTTGTCCAGCCTCCCACATTTTCCTCCCCTCACAACTGTCAGGATATTTCAGGTTCCCCCAAGACACCTCAAGTGATGTGAGAGGAGCTTTTTGTTTTCTTTTTTCCCCATCCCTTTTCCTCCTCATTTTGTTTTCCTCATATCAGTGGAACAAGCTCAGGTCTCTCAGAGCTACCTGGTCAAACCCACTCACGTGTTTTGGCTTCCTGGAGTTTTTCAGAGTTTCCTGCATAAAGGAAAACCATCAGGACACAAATTTTGTGCTGACCCTGCTGCCCCAGCAGAGCAATTAAAATCAGAATTGTGAAAGAGCAATATTATTTCAAAAACACTGCACAACTTCTGATATGAAACAGTGCCAAGAATGGAATTGTCAAACACTTGGTTTTCCATTTTATTTTTCAATAAAAGAGGGAAAGAATGAGTGTTTACAAGCAAGGCAGTCAAAATGCTCTGTCTGATTGTGTTCAGGGACCAAGCAATTAACAATGATCAAAGAGGGTAATTGTTATTAAAAAGTTAATAGGGATAAAAATATCACTATAATAATTTTTTTGGCCCTTTTTCCCCTCCGGAAATAAAACTACAATTTGTCAGCATTTGAAAATATAAGCCTCATCACTGATTGCCTTTCTTTGGGGGCAAAAACAAAACCAAAAAAACCCAAAACCAAACCCATAAAAAAAGAAAAGAAAAAAAAGTAAAAAAAAGAAAAAAAAAGGAAAATTCTTCAATTAATCCCATTTTTGCCAAAGCACACCTTATTGGGTCAGATTTACAGATTGCAAAAGGTGGTTAGTTCAATTACAGCAGGGAAAGAGTAATTCTGAGAACTAATTAAATACGCTGGTATGCAGATGGTTAATTGGATTAACTTGCATATGTAAAAAGAGGTTTTATGTTTGCACAGGCAATATTTTATCAGGATTCTCCTGGGATAAAAAAATATCATGCTAATAAATGATTGTTTCAAATAGTAAAATGATTTTGCCTTGGTTTTGACTAAACTTTAGAGGAAAAAGCTTTCTGCTCCCATCAGAAGGTAATTTAAATAAAAAAAAAGATTTCACTTTCTTCTTTTTTTTTTCTATACACTCACCTAGAGCCACTCTAGGGAAGAGAGAAAAGCAAAGCTTGTTGTAATCTGCAGAAATCAGAAGACAATGGAAAAATCTGTTTTTAAGCATTTTTGGGGGGTGGGAACAAATTGCCATGGCAACTCTCTAAACGGATATGTCTTCAAGGAAATCATGCTGTTCTCTTGAAAAGTGAGATGCATAATACAGCGAGCACTTGAAAGTTATCTTTGGAAGGCATGTGTACAGGAAAATCAGAAATATTTTATAAATTCAAACTTATGAAACATTCATGCTGATTCACTAATGTTTCACACGGCAATTATTCCACCCAAAGGCAGGAGCTGAATAACCTTGCCATGTATATGTGCATTTTTAAGAGTGTTTTGTGGCTGGGCTGATCTGATCTATCAGCACCTTCCCTCTGCTTTGCGAGCACTCAGAGTTCCTTGCCATCAATATATAAGTTGCTGCTAACTCAGATGGTTGTTAAATCACAGCCTGAAATATTTAACCCATCTCTTAAACCCTTTCTCTTCCTGACAGGCTGCGTCAGTCAACATTTCCTTACCAGCAGCATCAGTGACACCAGTGTGCTGCAGAGTGGGCTGAGAGGGGAGGATTTGACCTAATAACTTTCCTTGAAAAAGCTGTTCCTCCTATTTTAAACCAGTCAGATGGTTTGAGGCATCTGGTCACACTCAGAATTATATTTTGCTCACAGAATTGAAGGATTCTCATCCAGGCAGAAAAACTTAAGAGTCTTTCCTCAAGATTGGGGCTAAATCTTTAAGGTATTTTCCAACCCTAACTGTTCTATGATTCCCTATCCCTATTAAAAACAAGAAGAGGATTTTCTTTGCCATGAGTTAATAAGTTCCTAAGCTTCTGGCCTGAAACAGTAATAAAATAAATAAGACATTAGCTAATATAAAGTGAAAAACAAACCATGGCATTTATTTGCATCCTTGAGATGGAGCTGCCTTTGTGCTTCTTGGCTCCTTCTGACAACTCCTGGGTTTTTCTTCCACAAGGATGAACCATTTTAATTAATGCAACCCAAACAACTTGCTTTATACAAACCAGATAGAATAACAAAATATGTCCTGACTGAAACCAAAATCAGCATCTCGCCCACAGCCACGTGCACCAGTTTGAGTGAGGTAATTTAAAAATGTCACCTCAGAGTCACATTTTACACAGAGGAGCTCTGAGGGTGGCAGTCACATTGCCAGGCCTGGCTGCTTAAATTTAAGGTGACAGAACAACTATCACCTCTAAAAGGCAGCAAATGGATGGAACAATTCACTAATGTGTCCCTGAAGGTCTTCTCCACATGTCACTCCCCTGTACTTCAGGGAGACAAGGCAGAGACCACTGTGCCAAGTCAGAGCAATTAGTTGTGATTTCAAACACGAGGAGCAGATTGTGAACAACTCACTGATTTTCTCTCCCACGTGTCCCTGCCTGGTATCCTTCAGTGGCTCAGTTGTCTGCTCAGCAGTTGTTCTTGGAAGGAGAATGATCACGGCAGCCAGAAGAAGGAATCCCATTTGGCAGGTGGATCACTTGGTGGGGATGGCTGGGACTGAGAGGGCTGGCTGCAGAACAGGGACACAGCTCATCTTGGCTAAGCTCTCTCATGATATTTTCTTCCTTTTTTTTTTTTCTTTTTTTTTTTTTAAAGAAGCAAGTAAATATTTTGACAATTTCTAGCACAAGCTGCCCCTCAGGAGACGCCAAAGCAGAAAAAATTACTGCTGATGACAGACAGAAAGACCAGAATACCTACCAGGGGTAATAATTGCTGTGTCTGAGGAATGCCTAAAGCCCGATCCAGAATTCACAGCTTGAACAAGGGGTCAGAAATGAATTTGGTTTGAAAACCCATCATCCAGTGCTGTGGTCAGTTTGGGTCACCTGTCCCAGCTATGCACCCTCCCAATTTCTTTTGTAAACCTGGCAGAGCATGAGACAGGGGAAAAAAAATCCTTGACTTAGAATAAACACAACTTAGCAAAAAACCCAAACCATCAGTGTCTCATCAACATCATTCCCATCCTGAATCCAAAACACAGCACTGCAACAGCTGCTGACAAGAAACTAACTCTGCCTGAGCTAAAAGCAGTGATGTTAAAAGGTCTCTTCNTACTTTCTTTTATTTCTTCTCTTTTCCTCTTATTAAATTGTGTTTCTGACTTGGAGTCTTTCACTGGTTTTGCTTTCAAACCAGCACACAACCCAAACTATTCCAGGATTTTTCATATGGCTGGGGGAGGTTAAAATTGTTGCTTAAAGCTGTGGAACAGCAAAGCCAAGCCTAGGTCAGGGCAGCCCCCTGCTGCTCCTCCTGCCGTGTCTCAGGACGATGCTTTCTAAGCAGATTTCATTTGCTGTGGTCACGCTCTGAGCTGGCCAGAAGCTGTGCAGCTGATGTGGCACAGGCTGCTCCCAGCAGAGCCTGTCACCTGCTGTCACCCCTCTCAGCAGGGGCTGTCCAAGGCTGAAATGACCCTACATGCAGTGGTGGCAGTGTGTTGTGACCCCACGGCGCTGCTGAGGTCCCTCCAGTCACTCTGTGCATGTGTGTGAACAGCAAAAATCACCCTGGATGAGGGAAGGAGATGTTCTGAGTGCTCTGGACCATTCAGATGGACTTTGGTTTCCTTTAACCTGACCCCAGGTGACACCTCCATCAAGGTTAATGCTTTTACAGCTTCCAGCAAGAGGATATCAGCTCCAAGGGGCAAATTTCAGATGCGTTTCCATGAACAAGAGTCTCACCCCACTTGTGTTTAGTGAGAAAAAAATCAGCAGGATTCAGAAGGTTTGCCCTATCTATGAGAATATTTTTTTAAATTATGGCATTTAAAAGATGAGAAGCTCATTTGTACCTGCACACAGTTTTCCTCCACAAAATCATGGCTTTTTTGTACATGCTAAAGGAGTGTTAAAAATATTCCCCAGGAAGTCCTCCTACATATATTTTTAGGAGTTTTCTAGGATAGCAAGGACAGGGCAAATCTGTGTCAGTAATCCTGGCAGAGGCAAGGCAGAGATAAAGGTGTTAAATGGCCAAAGAAATTGTATAATTCAGAGGCATTTCTTCTGATAAAGCAGTGTTTAATCTGACAGCCACAGGAACTGGGGTGTGACATGAGCACGAGGCCAGGAAATGTAAAATGAAGTAATCACCTTGAAGAAGGAAATATTTTGAATAACACATGATGCTGGAAATCTTCAATGCAGCATCGGATTCTGTTGTTCAGCGCCTCGTCCCAGCCATTTGCCATTGATTTAAATATTCTTGAGAGAATTTAGGACAAAAAATGTTTCAACAGTGCCTGCAGCAGCATGAATGTTCTTGCTAGAGAATCTCACCATCAGCCTCAAGAGTTATGGAATTTGATGTGTCACATTTTTAACAGGGATGATTTTAAAAGGATGGGAGAGGAAAGCTGAGGGGAGGTTAAAGGTATTGTGTAGGACAATATCATGAATGGGATCAAAACAGACCAAGAGTTTTTTAAAAAGGGCCCTGGTTTAAAATGAGAGTCACTGGAGGGAAGACTCTGAGACATTCAAAGGAAGGACAGTACCTTGTAATGTGGGGAGAGGGGATTTTGACCCTAAAGATACTTGAAAATAAATTATTTTGCAACAAATAAAAGCGAGGCAAGGTCATAAGCGCAAGACTCAAAGCCCAGGTGCTTTAAGTTTAATATCTGAAAATGCATCTGGAATAACTAAAGAGCTTCCTCCAGCTGTCCCACTGAAAGTGTCCCAGGGGCAACCTTTAGCACAAATAAGAGGAGATTTGATAAGCAGGACATCATATTAGCATTAATGTATCTTTACTCCTATTCCACAAGGACCAAGTGGAAGCAGAGAGAAGAACACAGTAAATAAAAATAATAAAGACAGGCTGATGCTCCCTTTTCAGCTGGATTTCTTTTATCTAACATTAGCCATCTGAAAATGAGGCATCTGGCTTGGTGCAGACATCTGGACTCTCTCAATAGTCAGTAGAGAGAAGCAGCTCCAGAGGTGATCCATCACAGCTCTTTACAGAGCGTGGATTGCCCTGGGAAGCTCCACCAGCTGCAGAAGGAACCTGGATAACAAGCTTAGCATGGAGGTCCACCTGTTCACCAGCAGGAACCAGCCAAGGAAAACCCCATCCTTGCTTGCTGTGATTAAAAGAGGTCATGGATGATGTTGTTCCAGTGCAGGATCTGCCCAGAGCTGGAATAATGGGATTATTGTTGATCACAGACAAGGAGATGCAGAGTTATTACAGGATAGGTCAAAGTCAGGAAGGTGATTTCAATGGCTCTGCTCATGGTAAAGATGATGCCAACTTTTCATTCCTCACTGAGCTTCCCAATATCCTGGGAAGGCCAGAACCCCCACATATGGTGTCTAAACCCCAAAATTTGGGTCCTCAGCTGGATTCCCTGTCCTTACTGAGGAGCTGGCACTGAAACCCTTGGGTAAACTCTTCATCCCTCCTGGGGAGTGGGAGNGAAGGAAAGGAAAGGAAGGAAGGATGGAAGGATTTGTGTGTGCTCGGTGTGCATCTAACCCTGTTCCATAGCAAAATGTGTCACTGTGGGTGCAGGAAAAATGCAAAACCCCTTGCAGGTGAAGTCCTCCCCTAAAGCCATCAGGCTTTGGATTAAGGCCTTCATGCTCAAAANAGGAAGGAAGGAAGGAAGGAAGGAAAAACCCCTTGCAGGGGAAGTCCTCCCCTAAAGCCATTAGGCCTTGGATTAAGACCTTCATGCTCAGAAATTCCTTCTCCCTCCAACTGAGCACATCTATCCTGATTTCTAAGCGAGACAGATTACAATGGGGTTTTTGTGGGTTTTTTTGGTTTGGGTTTGTTTGGGTTTTTTTGGGTTTGTTTTTTTTTTAATTTTTTTTCCCATGGACAGGTGCAAGGGTGTCACTCTAGGAGAAAGTGTGTCTCTCTTTCCCCCGTTAAGTCTCCAAACTTGCTAAGCTATTTAAAAAGAAGCAGAACCAAAAAAAAAAAAAAAAACCAAAAAAACCCCTCCAAAACCCCCAACAAAAAACACAAAAAACCCCCCAGAAGTAGACTTCATACCCCCGATCTCAGCTATTTTTCCTTGCAGAAGACCATCTTTGAGTACTATGTTATTGAACCTCCCTGTTTAATGACCCTTCTAATGCACTGCTATCAGGTAGTGCCATCTGTATTTGGGCAAATGTGCTCACTCGTCTGTTTACTCAGCATAAATTATCTTTATTTAAAGTTTAATGGAAGTTACATCTATTTGGACATCTGTACTTAACTGATTACTGGCCACGTTGGGCCGCCTGGTGGTTCTGCATGAACTTGCCAGCTGCTCTGAAATGATAAGAGCCTGACATATGTTAAGAGCCAGCAACAATCACAGTCAGGG
>VWYN01029974.1:225917-258751 GCA_013400075.1 Hippolais icterina | reverse complement strand
TTTTTTTTTTTTACTATTTCTGAGCTGACAGTTAATAGCAGCAAAAAAAAAGAAATCCACCCACTTCCCCCCAACAGCCTCCTCCACCCCCGTGCGTGTCTCTGCTGTCAATCCAAACCTTTTCAGATGCACATTGAAAGAAAAAAAAAATTAAAAAAAAAAAAAATCCCCCTCTACCCCGCCTCAGGAGTGAGTGAAGTTCTTTGTACATATCATTAAATCCACGTGCAGTTCGTTCCCTGCTTCATGCAGTGAAACACTTCAGCCCTGGGAAGCCAGAGCCCACCCCGGGTCACCAGCACCTGCAGCAGATTTGGAAAGTTGCTGCCATCTATGGATAGGTATGAGGATCTGCTGGCACGGTGAGGGAAAAGGGTTGAGACGGCTACAGGATCGGGGGGAAAGAATCGTGGAATCACAGAATAATTCGGGTTGGGAAAGACCTCTACGATCATCGAATCCATTAATTTAAGGCTGCCAGGTCCAGCACTAAACCAATACTGAGATGCAGAAGCGCCAGCAATTCTGGACGTCTGCTTCTGGTCTCTTCTTGTCCTCTGTGCCTTTCCTCCTGTAACCTGCTGCTTGCTATGTTGCCAGCTTAACCGTGTCTTGAAAAATATAGTTTATCTGGGGAGACCATGGCCTGGAAATGTTAGTTTTTAACTAATTAGAAGCTTGTTTTTGAGTGCAGGTGTGAAGCTGATGTCAGCTGCTGCAGTGGATCTACTCTGGTTAACAGCTTTTTGCAAGTATTCATGACTGTTGTGCAAGACCAATTAATTTGGCCCTTGTGATCCATGAAATGCTGACTGTAGTTGGATCTCTGTTGTAGAATCTCTCAATTTAAATCCCATCCCATGGACCTGGGGTTGATACAATAGTGCAGATTGCCCTAAATGCAGCACAGAGAGAGGAGAAATCTTTCTATCTTTATTGTTTGGGGTGTATTGTATGCTATACTCTACTGAGTATCAAAAAAAGAGATTGTTTATGAAAAGCTTCTTTACTTTTCCTCTGAATTTTCAGGGTTACTTTATTCCTTTCATACTTAACTCATTTCTCTCAGGGTGGGGTGATTAATTTCTACCTAAACTCTTTGGTGCAGATTCAGCCCTGGAGAAAACATCTGTTAGCTCCAATTTGTTGTGGGTATCTACTGGACTTATGACTGGGTTTTACTTAGCCCTCAAAGATGTTTCTGCTTAAGTGGTGGTTCATGGAGCTCCCTGGAAGCAGAACTGGATTTCTGAATATAAACTCCTAAAATCCCATTGTAAAGCTTCATAATTAATCAGAGTTGATAGAATCTCAGGGAAAACTAACAGCAATCTACTCTCAAAAATCAGGAGTCATATGTATAGTTAGAACGGGTTTAAAGAGTTTAGTGTCAGGCATCCATTTCTGTAAATCTTAGTGGAGTGGAAAAGATGCAAAACCAGCCTGTGCCTGCTGGAATGAAAGAGGTCAATGGTTTTCAGCTGCAAAATAGTTGTAGAGTGAAAAGCCTTGTGCTTCTGAGGTCAAACCAAACTCTGCCTCGTGGGCTCTGACCTGCAGGATATGAACTGTGACAGAAGAAACACCAGGTGTGGTTATTGGAGCTTCTGAAGAGAAGGGATGGAGCACCATGGATTGATGGAAGAGGTTTCATTGGTTTTTTCTCAGGGCTCAAGGCTCTTCCTCTCTGGTGCAACCCCATGTGGAATGGTGGAACTCGGGACAAGTTCCATCACACCTCTCCAAAGATCCTCCTCCTTGGCTCCCACAGGGAAGTCATGGATGTGCTTCATCCACAGCAGCATAAAGACCCTGGTCTGAGACAGAAACGATCAGAAAAGCTACCCATTCTTCTTCTGTGTCTGAAATGGAAGAAGAAAATTTGTCACTGGAGCCTCTTAGTCCATCACTTCCCATTGCAGCTGCCTTTGTCTTCTTTAGCCTTTCTGGAGTGAGACAAATATGGATGACGTGTGGTGGCTCCTCTCCTGCTGCCAGCACAGAGAATTACTTTTATTTACTGTCATGGTTACATTGCCATATGTTGTGTTTTCACCACATGGCTCCCTGTAGTGATAGATATGTTTGCAACCTGAGGACTGGGTGTCTGTCAGTGGACCTCTTTATTCCATGTTTGTGTATGGAATTCTGATGTCTCCATTCTTATTTTTCATCCCCACAGCAGAGCTGGTGCAATACAAGCACAGCCAGCCTGGCTGCAGAGGAAAATCTAAAACAGATCTAGAAAATATGGGGGGAGGGGGTGGTTAGTGGGACCTGTAGTTTCCAGAAGGAATAGGAAATTATTTGGTCCACATAGGTCAGAGCTCCTGAAGTTCTGGGCATTTGTTTGAGGTAATTTTCCTGTGCTTTGCATGGGGTGGTCTGGTTAATTGTTGGCATCATGTTCCTGAGTGCTGCTCTGTTGGCAGCAATTCTTCTGCATTACAGCAGGAGGAATTAGATGTAAATCAAGCTGTTAGTATTTTTTTTTCCTAACCTAAATACAGGGCATTAAATTAACTGTATACCTAAACTCCATATGACTTATACCTCTGCTTTGGTTTTAGCGTTTTAGTTGACATGACAACTCCAAGAGCTCAAATAAAGAATTTTTTGTCTCTCCAAAATTAACATTTGCTTATTTAAAAAATTAATTAAACAGTGATCTCTCCCCCCAGCACTAAATCACACAGAGCTTAGCAGCTCAAGCAGAAAAACCTTACAGTTTGCAGTGACTATGAAACCACTCTACATATAAATCTACACTTTAAGCCAAGGGTGTTTGCCAGAGAGAAAATATTTTTGCTAGCACTGAAAAGAATTTATTATTCTTGATGTATTCAAAACTTAAGACCTCTTAAGTTACATAAATAGCTTAAAAGTTACGATAATTTTCCATTTTAAGTGTTATTATGTTTTTATATACCCTCTTATTTTTGCTTCTAATGCTCCTGCTCTTTTACTTCTTTTTTCTAGCTGTGAACTTGTCCATTATAAAAAGTAGCCCAGGTTTCTCACACACTCAGCTGTCTCCAAGGGACCTGAGATCTCAGACCAAATTATGCTTCTATCACCATCAGAGTCACCCTCCTGCCTCCTGAGAATTGCAACAACAGCTCAGGAAATGACAGCCAGAGTTTTTAGACCAGGGATTAGGAATAATCTGCACTAACAGGGCCCGCGACCCACAGTGACTTCTCCAATCCCTGTTTCTGCTGTGGATCTGCTCCGTGCTCTCCTGCAACCTCTTCCAGTGTGCTGTGCACTGGTGTCCTTCTTTGCTCAGTGGAGGGGAGGATTTGAACTTCTTGAGATCCAAGGAGGGAATTTGCAAGGTAAAAACCCCATGAGTGAGTAACCAAAAATACAAACTTACCCCAATACAGAGCAGAGTCAAGAAAAACCCTTAAAAACAAGTTGAAAAAAAATCTCAATTTTACATTTACACTTTGTGTTTGTATACAAAAGCCTGAGATCTCAAGCACTTAACTGGGTACGTGATTTTTTTTCCACACAGATTTGTCAATCTGAGTGCAGATGTCTCAAGAGCACTTGGAAAAAGACATCTTAAGGACTAGACTGACACTACACTATGTGGGATTTCAGAGTTAATGAAAGTTTACAAAACATTTTGAGATCTTGAGAGGTGTGCCACATCTAGCCAAAAGGTATTATTAATGTGTCACATGCAGAGCAACCAAACATTCCTGTAAAATACAGAATGCACAACAATAGAGAAAGAAAAGCACCAGATCGTTGACAGCACAACAAATATCGGATTTGTTGACAATAAAAGGGTGGGGGGGAGGAAGATTAGAAACACTTAAAAATGTCTAAATCATGAAAAGAGCTAATTGATTGCTGGTAGCCTCTCTGAGAAGGAATGTTGCCAAACAATCCAGCAGCAGTGTAAATCATGTGGAGCACATCTCCTTGGGAAATGGCAGGTGCTCACGTAGCTAACAAATACACTGAATAAAAACAAACCCCAGGCTGACTACCCATTCCACTTTTTGAAGATTACAAAAGCAAGTACCTGCCCCGGAACGTTAACTTGATAAGGAATCTTTATGTGGTTTACCTGTCATATAAATAATGGATTGTTTCCCTTTACCTGGCTATTTTTGGTTTATTAGTGGCTTCCATTAGACAACAGCTATATTCCCAGGGATCTGCAGGGATTTGCCTTCAATAACAGCACAGCCTTCATCTTTTTCCCTTTTAAATGAGATTTTGATCCTGGCTCATTTTCTTCTGGCAGCATGAAGGAGAAAGGATCTGTCCCTGTGGGAACAAAGCTGTCTCCCATGGGAAAATCACCTCCCAGCACTCAGCTCTGCCCTGACTTAGCAACTCATGGAGCAAATAAAGCTGCAAAGTCACCAACCCCAAGCAAACTGCAGATGATGGGTGGTGTGCAGGGAAGCTGCACAGTTTTACCTGTAAGAATTGGTAAAATGAAACATTTCCATACAAGCAATAACTTTCTGTTCATGTTCCTTTTCCTGGTTTGTCCACACCTAAACATAGAAGATCTTCAGCAGCTCTGGAGCACATTATCATTGTCCCTCCTGAAATGTGGGCTTCAATGAAACATAGAAAAGACAAACCTCAGTTATGCAGTTAAAACGAGCCAATTGAATGGGAATTATTTTTAGTCAACAGCAAGGTGGTAAATCTAACAGAAGTGATCTCTGCAGCCACTCAGAGTGCTATTTTAATGACTCATCCAATGCAGTTTAGAAATACTTGGAAAATTAATGTGCAAAGTAGCTAAACTGTGATACAAAGCACATGTTTAATAGGGTGATTATCTGGTACTTTCCTCAGGGTAATGTTTTTGTGATTTTTTCATCCATGTTCTGCTCGGTGCCATTGCAGCAGGACAGTAAACTTTCACTATAAAGCAGAGAATTTTAACTCTACTTAATAGGACCTCTGTAATTTTTCCCATAAACATTTCAGTGTGCCAAGTCAGTAAGAAACTTGGCAAGGCCTGTCTTAGTTGAGCTTTGCTTTATCTTAGTCATACATGGAATTCTGCAGTCCTTAACCAAGATAAAACCTTAAACACCACCAAATGGAAGTTACACCACATCATTTTACACCGAGTGAGACCCCATCCCCGGACTTGACTCCAGGCATCTTTTACTCCTGTCCTGCTCTGATTAGAAACCAATTTAATTGAAGATCTAGCCCAGGTTACAAATTAGACCTAGTCCAGGTTACAATTAGAAGCCAATTTACTTGTAAACCTAGTCCAGGTTACAAATCTTCACAGTAGTAATGAAAGCAGAGTTATTTATTCACTTTGCTGCTGAAGCCACCTGGCCTTGCTCCCCAGCTTGCTGGAAGGGGACGAGCCCTGTCCATCACCAGCCAGTGGGGACCGTAATCAGAGTCATTAGACTCAAATGACAGGTTCCACTTGAAAGCAACAGAAATGCTGTTCTTTGTGTTAAATTAATGGCTGCAGCTACAGCTAAAAGCCCGTCGGTTCCACGGCAGACAGGAACAATCATCTCACGATGGGGAAAATGAAGCCCTTGGCTGGGTGTCAAGGTTTTAAGTGCAAATCCACACTTACCCTTCATCGAGCTCGGTTGTGCCACCTCCTCCCACCCTCATGTCTCTGACCCCCCAGCTGAAGCTTAACAACAGCAGAGAGGGGAACCATGCACATCCCTCCTGGATGATAATTTCCTTCCTCACCATGATTTGGGTGGTCCATCTGCTGGGTCAGCTGTCCTCTTGACAGATCACTCTGACCCACAATTTACTACACATGGAACAGATGTTGCAGCTGTGACTGGCAGTGGAACCAGAGATCTTCCTTTTCCAAGCCAGGAAGACTGGAAGATGAAGAGCATAGTCCCGGGCAGGATTTAGTAGGACTGGTTCAGCCACCTGATCCCACCAGGAGAAGGTGTTAAATTTGGAGCAAAGGGATGCTGTTGCTCACATTGGATTGACCATGCTTGGCCAGGAGAAATGGCTTAATTCCATGGTGGCCTTATCCCAGCTCCCAAGAAGTTCTGCTCCAGGGATGGTCAGATCAAGGTGTTGTGACATTTTATCTGTCCAAGTCTCTCTTATTGAACGTTCCCATGAGCTCTTTATTCCTCTTTCCCAGAGGACACAAAGTCAGCTCTATTTAATGGCAGCTAAACTCAGACCACTGGTGGTCAGTATGGAGGCAGGGAAAGCTGTGGAGTTATGGAGGAAAGGTGAGGGTTCTTCCTTCTAGGTGTTTATTTGGGCTCTCTCATCATATGAGTATATTGCAACTGTTAATTCAACCTCTTTCACTATTCTGTTGTTAGAGGGAAATGCTACAAAATATGCCTGGTTTACAAAGACCTGAAACCAGTGAGATCCCTAAACCCCATAAAACACACAGATTTCTACATGTTTTCAAACTGGGATTCAGCTCTCTCATCCAAGGTGAAGATAAGGGTCTTCTATGGCAGAAATGGGAAATGCAGCAATAGTTTTCTGGCTGCTCTGGTGTTCAACATGTGTCTCTGAAGCTTTAGCTTTAGATGTTTTATTCCACATGAAAGAGACCTGGAGGAAGGATTGTGCCCTGGACTAAGTCCACATAAGAAGGGTTCTCTCCTCTTGCTCAGAGACCCCCATCTCCCTCCCAGCTCCTCATCAAATCCATCTCCTGGAGAGATTGCAGACATCTCCTGCTTAAAAAAACCCACCCCCATAAATCATTTAGAAACTTACTACTGAGCTTGTTATAAGGCATTATAACAAATCAGAACTAATACTGTTGCTTAATAATAAGATTTTTGCAACAAGATATTGTGCCCATATATATCACCGTGACGAGTTAGGTGGCCGCTGCAGGATCAGGTGAGGAAGATTGATTGACTTGCCTTTTTCCTCTTCTGATTATAAAGCCAGGCAGCTTGGATCCAGAATATTAAAGTGCACTATAAAATACATTATTAATATGTACAACAACCCTATTTTTACAGCCTTATGCCAGTTTATTGCTACAGTATCCTCCTGAATGTGACATTAATAAAACTGGTGCAGTAACACAGACTCTAAATTGGTAGTTCTTGGTAATGAGGGTGAGATTTAGTAGCGGGGTTTGTTGGCAAAACTGAAGGCCCATTATTAGTCTGATGGCTGATTAATTAGTGATTATTCTCTATCTGTTTTGTGACCCAGCCCACTGTTTTTAGAGACAGTCTCACAAATATGCAATTTTTAAACTAATAGCCAAAACAGAAGTAAATTAACAGTCTGCTGCCTAAGCAAAAAGTTTATGTTCTAAGACAAGAATCTATGAGCAAGAATCCTCATCCTCCCTCCCATAATCCGGTGCTGTAAAATTCCAGGGATCTCCACATTCCTGACTGTGTGAGAGAACCAAGGCTGACACATAAAAAGATGAATTTTTTGGATGCTCTGAAGTTGTCAGATGTGTGGATGAAGCTGCCTGGAGGATCTGCTAACATGGAGAGCGTGGAGGACTTCACATGCCCTCAGGAATTTCCTCTCCATTTTTAATACTATTAGATCTGCAAGCTGCTGCTTAAGAAAAAAAATAGACAGGGCAAATATTCTGGGGTTTTATGTGAAATTTTCATCCCACGCAAAATCTGTTTTGATAAAGCAAAAGAATATAATTAATGCCTCAATGGCATTTATATTGCATTTATGAACAGGCTGTATAATCTGCATCCTATTACATTTTTACAAAATATTTCCATCAGTGATCCTTGTCCACAGAAGCAGCAGCAACACCAACAACTTCTACAGTATCTGGACATCTTCCCAGGTTATTTTATCTGCTAAACCATAAACTGTTTTCCTAGGTTGCCAAATGCTTTGCAGTTAATATGTTTTATTTTTTAAAAAGGGGAAGCCCTGATCTTGTCAAGACTTCTATGAATAAAATAAAAAAAAATGTTAACCTGCAAGTTTTTAAAATATTTTGAGTGCTTAGCCCAACAAAAAAAGTAACTCTGTTCTTTCCTTAATTTCACTAGAGACAGGCTGTCACCAAGGGTATTTGGATGATCCCTCATCTGAGAATCTGAGGTCTCCAAAGGTATTAAATCCTTAATATTGTTTCTTCTTCCAGCTCTTGTCCAGGTGATCTGATGGTTCCAGTCCCATCAAAAAAGGTGAAGAGCTGATGGCAAACAAGTAAAAATGGTATTTCCATGCTTATGTGTTCACTGCAGACAATTTTTAGTGGAACTTTCTAACATTCCAGCTGAAGTTTGCCATTATCTCTGAAGACATGACCAGGGTTGAGATCACTCTGAGTCTCACACTGTACATGGAGAAAAAAACCTGGAAATCTCAGGGACACAGTTTTTTTGAAGAGTGCTGAACAACCGAGGAGGTCAAGATCAAATGAGGCTCAACGAAAAATTGAGAGGGTTTTTTAGTGAGTTGGACATGAAGATAAAAAAGCCACAGATTGACTTCCTCCTATGGTCAAGAGGATGTTCCTTCATAAAAAATCAAAGGAGGAATTTTATGAAGCCTAACTCTACTCATTGCTCCTTCCAAATCCACAACTCCTTTGCCATGATAGAGACAGCAAATATTGAGGATTATCGACTTGTCAGAAGTTTCATTTGACCATTCTTTTAAGTCCAGTATTTTATCTATCCTACTATTCATTTAAACATGGACTGTCTCTTAACTTTTCTCATAGTTTGAAAAGTGGGATTAATGAAAATACATGCATTCTTCTTATTATTTCACATTGAAATTCAGCTATTCTGTCTTGTCAGTGGTGGAGCTGGGGCTAAAGAACAGGCTGAGGTTGTCCTCACCAACATTTAGTGCTGCTCATATAACCTACACTGCATGTACACCCCAGGGTGAAGATAAACCTCCCTGGGTCGTGTGTTTGAAAATGAATTCATTTACATTTAAACCCCTTCCTCAAGGACCTGACGAATCCAGAGAGACAGAAGAGTCACAGCCCATTAACATCTTGTCAAAACACACTCACTCACTGGTGCTCAGATGTCCCTGCTGTGTGACAAAGGCTTTTGGGCCCAACAAATGAACAGCTGCCAGACTTTACTGCCTTTTTCAACCACTGCAAACCATTTTCTCCATAAAGTCAAATAATTTCACATAACAACTTCCACTGCTGCGTGTCTTCCAGCAAACCTCCTGGCTGGCAAACCCAGATTCTCTCTCCTCTTGCAGCCAGGAATTACCAAATTCATGGCATTGAGGTGTGTAATTTTACAGTGTGTCCTGAGACTTGGAATTGCTCCCACTGGATTGTGAAATAATAGGAAGAGAAAAAAGCTTCCTGGGACTCAAGGCTTTCAGTCCCATATGCTGAAGTGGTACCACATAGAGGACAATTCAATCAGGAATTTTTTGGCATGCAAGATAAAAATATTGTTGCTTCTCTGTTCTGTAACTAAACCATTAACTTCTGCTCCCAGTGCAAAATGTGTGTCAGACAAATAGAGGAGGGAAGAGCCTCCAGCCCAGAGGGAAGGAAGAAGATGGCAAGGGTTAGGGAGAGCTGTGTGTTTACTGACTTTCAAAGGGTTCCTGTGCTAGCTGCAGGCTCAGGGAAGGGTGTTACTGTGATTGCACGTTGCTGTCAGAGGCAAGAGTGCCTG
Organism: Hippolais icterina; assembly: GCA_013400075.1. NCBI lineage: Eukaryota > Metazoa > Chordata > Aves > Passeriformes > Sylviidae > Hippolais > Hippolais icterina. The sequence continues at coordinate 249,119 of VWYN01029974.1, read as the reverse complement.
GTTTCAGGTTTTCAGGCTGTTTTCTGAAGACATTAACAGTTGCTGACTTGTCAAAAAAAGTCCATGGTACAGCCTCAAGGGGTTTTGAGATGTGAGATGAAAAAGACACGGAGGGGAGTTCAAAGTGATAAGACCCCTACGCTGCCATCTTGCTATCAGGCAGAGGCACAGTGATACACACTGGTGGGGACTGACTGATCAGCAAACCAAAGAAGGACTGGGATGGAGCTGATGCAGGTTGTTTCAAATCCTTTTTCATCTCCTTCAAAGGAGTATTTTCCCTTTTCCCATTCCAGCTTCTCGTATCACTCCTTGAAATAGAGTAGACAGGCGTATGTCAGGAAGGAAGCAGGTGAAGTTCATGCAGAATTGGGTCATAGCATGGACCACTACAAAAAAAAAAAAAGTCAAACCCTTGTTCAGAGTAAATAAATAAATTTGGTATTGCTTCAAAAAGGGAACACCACAGAACTGGAAGATGAACAGGGCAGGGTGCCCTCACCACTGAAAAGAAAAAGATCTTCATTTTACACCTCAGTAATTCTACTAGTTATCACTTAAGGAGCTGGTGGTGGTACAAAGTGATCAGCTGTGAGGAGTTTCTAACCAGAACAAAAAATTAAGTGCCCACATCAAACCCTGAAAAAGCCAGGGCACCACATCCGTGGAGCAGGATTTGTGCAGGAAAGGCACCACATTCAGAAAATGCTCAGCTGTGAAGTGAGCACACACCAAAAGAAAGAAGAACAAAAGGAAACTGGATTCAGCAAATCACCAAAGAATAACGAAACTCAAAAGGGCAGCTCAGCATCCCCCAGAAAGGACCCCATTGCATACAAAAAATACATCTCTGTGGCAGGGACTACAATGCTGTCTTTGGAGTAGCTACAGACTGAGACATGAATAATGGAATAAAGAGAAAAAATAAAAATGAAGCTTCAGGAAAGGAGTTGAAAATCCAAATTAGTCACTCTGGGCAGGCTGCATCCTCTCTTCCCATAATACACCATCTTAGGGTGATCTGACTGAAGCCAACAGGGTAGCTGAGGAGTAAGGGGACTTGAAAGATGAAAAATAAATTTAGAATATGGTTTTTGTTTAAGAGAAATTACAATAAGATGAACTGAAGCAAATCCAAGAAGTTTAAGAGTTATAAACCCTCATCCAGTGAGAAATGTGTCAACAACTTTTTTGCATCCTAAGCTTTTTCCCTCTGCAGTTTGGTGTATTTTCAACATGAAATACAAAACCAATAATTTATAAACATGAAACCTCAACAACTAATCAGGCTAAATTTTGGTGCTGCTTTAGTTATTGATGTTTTTTCATCACAAATGTGAAACTAGTTTTTGGTGAGCCCAGCAGTTTAAGATGACTGATACACACTTTTCAAATTAGCAAGGCTAAAGTTTCAGACGGTGACATTTCTGTTAAGTCAATCACAGCTATTTTTATCATTCAAATTCTACCTGCAGACCCCCTTGCTCTGTTTCATGAGCTGAAGAAAAGTGTGGGATTTGTTTTCCATATCTCCNACAATAATTTATAAACATGAAACCTCAACAACTAATCAGGCTAAATTTTGGTGCTGCTTTAGTTATTGATGTTTTTACACCACAAATGTGAAACCATTTTTGGTGAGCCCAGCAGTGTAAGATGACTGATACACACTTTTCAAATTAGCAAGGCTAAAGTTTCAGACGGTGACATTTCTGTTAATTCAATCACAGCTGTTTTTATCATTCAAATTCTACCTGCAGACCCCCTTGCTCTGTTTCATGAGCTGAAGAAAAGTGTGGGATTTGTTTTCCATATCTCCAGTCACAATGTTGACAGACCCATCTGAGCTGGTTGTCTAAACTACATCATCAGTGGAAAGAGGAGAATACGTCTATAAATGTGATTCATGAAATTTATGTAAAAATCTCATTAGTATGAGATGAGTCACACCCCACAGATGACTACAAAAAGAGTCATGAGCCGTGTGGGCACTGAGCTTTCAGACAGTCAGCATTAGAGGAGGTAAAGTTCACATCTAGAGTGCAAAAACATGGGAAGTTTTGTTTCCCAGATCTTTGGCTCACACAGCAGCAAAACTGGATTGAAAGACTACAAGGTTTCTGCAAGCCTTTGTCAAAAATGTGGCTGTAAATCTTGGGATCTGATATCTTTCCATGAATTCTGACTCAGCTACAGCCCAAAACCACTAAAACAAGCCCACTACACTAAACCAAGCACACTACACTAAACCAAGCTTACTACACTAAACCAAGCCCATGGGGTGGCAGCCATCCTCTCAGTCATGCCCAACATCCTGCAGAATCAAGTCACAGTCTGCTGCAGGTGGATGTGCTAAAAAATGCTGTGATCCCAGGGAAACTCCCTGCACGGTATGAAAATTTTCTGTCTAGTGTGTAGGTAACAGGAATGCCTCAAAAGTTTATTCAAGCTTTAAATTACTCTGTATTTTCATTTAAAAAAACATAAAGAGGAGAGTCCTGTGTTGCAAACCACCATGTTCTTGTGTTTGGAATAAGATCCATAAATGAGACCTAGGGGTTAATTTACATTGTGCTCTGATTTCCCACTGTTCTAAAGGGCATTTTGGCTATTGGATGTGAAAGAAAACCCATGCCTGTGGCTCCAATAAATTGGTTTGGTCCTGGATAGAAATTTCCAGATAACATTATATCCAAAAGGCTCAGACAAAGCCATTTAAAGTGTTGCTCAGTATTGCTCATATATTGTTCAGGTAAATTTAATTTTTTTAAAACCCTATATTTTCCTGATTAATGAAGTAGGAACAGGAGCATTTGTTTGTACCCCAGAGAGGCAAAATCTTGCTGTCAGTGTGGAGGTACCACTGGGTCACACCTCTCCCCAGCTCACAAGGGCACTGCACACACACTCATCCCTGGGAGGTTTTGTTGCCACTTGGGATTTCCTCAGCTCCCAGGAACATCTCAGGACTAGAAGAAAGGGCAGCAAGCTCTGGCTTTGCCTTTGCAGCACAAAGGGAAGTTGGCACATGGCCCAGACAATCTGAATAAGAAAATAAAGTGGGAATCCCTCTGAGAGAGTTGAATATTCAGGGTTTTTTTTATATTCACACAGCTCCATAAGCAAGAGGGGAGAGATTAGAGGGAATGGGCTTCCATGAACTGCTTTTTGTTGATCCTAAGTAACCCCCATCTCCTTAGTCAGGAATTATTTGTCAAAAAGATTTTTACAAATTTTCCTCTGTTATGAATAATTGCTTCTTTTATTGAGTAGTTTCACGTGTTTTAAATAGTCACAGGCTTTCTATGGGAAAATCTCAGGACCTTTCCAGCTTGGAAAGGTCTCATGCTTGTTCAGAGTCAGAGCAGGAAAGTTTCCATGCTCCCTCTCCTGGAGTGGACATTCACTCCTTTTCCTGGATGCTTTTAGTCTGCCACAATGTGAGACTGAAGGGAAAGAAGCAATCTTGATTTGTTCTTTTATCATTTGTAATATAAGCCAAATGTGTCCTGTCTCACTGCACTGCTGATGTATTCTATCAGAAATGAATGTGTGACAAGCATTTACCAAGAGAAATATGTATGTTTTCCCTTTTTATTATGTGTGCTTGAACAGTTCAGAGTACCTGGAGTTTAATTAAGTAGTTATTGCTTCTAATGTGAATACCTGCCTCACAGCAGCAGTGTGATGACTCAGATCAGAAGTCAGGGAGAGGGGAAAACACTCATGAAAAATGAAACCCACTTCCCCCTTATCACTGAGCCACCATCCAATCTCGCTGCAGGCACTGCAATTTTTTGTTCCTTGTTTGCTTCTAAGGATAAATATAACATACAGGGTGTTGGTTTACTGGCTTGAAATTGTGAAATGCTAAGGATTTTTTTTCCTGTGTAGAAATGTATCTTGTGAACTCCCAGAATGGAAAATACTCCTTAATAACTCCCTGACTCCCTGTCGTAGGTTACAATGTAAAATTGTGCCCCAAGGTACGTATTCTATCCCCACGAGCCCTTGGAGCCAAGGTGGGGCAGTGTTTTCCTTATCTTCTGTTAACGAGCCTAACAATGTCTTGCCACATGACTCATAGATAACTCCCTCTGGCAGTTATCTCTGTTTAATGGGCCATTAAGGGCCCACTGCATGACTCATAGAATGAGATCATCCCATTGTGAGATGCTCCGCCCAGGGGGAGGAGCCAAGCATTCCCACCTGGATAAATCCAGGGTTTGGGACAGCACAGGCAGCTTTTATCCACTGGACTCCCAGAGGAGACGAGAGCTACCAGACGTCTCTACAGGATCATTGCTTTGACAAGACCATTTCATCTGGACTGCCACTACCACCCTAACAGGGTGTCAGGTTGTATTCTGACTCTGTCAGTGGTTTTTTTTTTGTACTATTACTTTTATTTTATTTTACTTTCCTTTATTTTCTTTTCCTCTTATTAAATTGTGTTTCTGACTTGGAGTCCTTCACTGGTTTTGCTTTCAAACCAGCACACTCCCATTTGATCTAGTGTGACCTGCTGGACTTTACACCTGCTCTCTGGCTCATCTCACACGCTCCTCTCTGGCTGGCAAGAGCATTGATGCCATCTTAATCCCCCTGTTCCTGCCTTCCTTTCCTCATGGGATACAAGGAAATCTTCCACATTACTTGCTAGTGTTGTAGAAGAGAGATGAAATTCCACACAGTTTTTAATGGGAATGTTTTCTGTTCATGTTGCATTTACAGGAGCACATAGTGATAGGGCAAGGGGGAACAGCTTTAAACTTAAAGACAGCAGGTTTAGATTGGATATCAGGAGGAAATTCTTTATTGGGAAGGTTGTGAGACACTGGAAGAGGTTGCCCAGAGAAGATGTGGATAACTCATCCTTGGAAGTGTCCAAGGCCAGGTTGGATGGGGCTTGGAGCACCCTGGGGTAGTGGAAGGTGTCCCTGCCCATGGCAGAGGGTGGAACAGGATGAACTTTGAAAGTCCCTTCCAACTCAGCATTCTAAGACTCCCTGAGCAGAAAGTAACAAAATCAAATATTGAGGCTTCAGACCTTCATCACAGACAAAAGATGACTCCAGTAGATTGGAAGTGGCAGCTCACCTTAGGTCTTTAATGTTCCTCATTCTTCCAACAAAGAAAAGGCTGGAAAACCTTTACACCTCTGGGTCTTGAGTAAAGACCAGTGGGCTTGGGCTGACCTATGACTGCACACAATATAATTAAGCACTTTCAGGATTTCCTCTCCTTTCTGTGCCACTCCCTGAAGGAAAAGAGCAATGTCACTGCATCTCATCAAGGTCTTCACACGAGCAGAGCATTGTTTACGGCAACCAAGAGGGAAATAAGATCCTGGCAGCTGACTGCCATTCCCTTTCCATTCACAAGCAGCAGCAGTGCCCATGAAGACATCATTGTAAAGTCAGTTTTGATAATACATAATTCAGTGCCTTCAATTTGGCCCTCAAGGCACCTGTGGTATTTTATATAATGGCTTTACTCACGAGGGGGATATTAATTGCATCTTCCTGGCTGGTTGCTCAGAGCTACAACTTCATGTGCATGAGGCAGACTCCCCTTAGGAGTCCTGATTTTTGTCAGAACAATCTGAAATTGTCTCTGTGTCATTTATTATTACAACAACAACAACTGAGCAGCCTATATAAAATACAAATCTAGGTCCATTTAAAACCCATACGCTTTATTGCTGCTATGAACAGCATGTTTTAATGAAAATCAAGGAAGAATGGATGTCTGTGAAATTTGCCTGGTGTAATTTTGGGACACTTGGCTATGGATAGGGAGTGCTCTGAGGAAAACAATTGTAGACATATTGCAAATGGATATCTTCTTACTTATTCATTCGTGCTTTCATTTGGCCCTTGGGGTTTGTAGAGAAATTAAAATGGCAAAAGCAGAACAGGATGACTCCGGTAACCCCTGCTGTCCAAGCTGTCATGTATCAATAAAGCCACTCACCTATGGATTGTTCACATCAATGTTCCCTGCTGTCCACACAAAGAATCATTATCCAACCTGTCTGGAAAGTTCGGTGAGGGGAGCATCCATAGTCATGGGGATTTGAAGTGCAACAGACAAAACCAGAAAGTTTCCAGAAGTATGATTACATATTTATTATAGCATCATCTCACATTGGAGCCCTAATTACAGACAGGCTCCCTTTGTGCTGGACAAGCACAGAAAGAGTGAAAAATTCTCTTTGCTTCAGGCATGTGACAAAGCTGTTGCAGCTGCCTGTTAGTTCTTTGCAGAAGTTTTGGAGAGGTGTTGAACTGCTCCAAAATCATCCTCCTGATCTGGGGTTTATGTGGAGGCTCATCCATATCTAGAATTGATGGAGCCTGGTCAAATGCTTTCTACCACTTAAGGTACTACTAAATCTCAGTGATTTTGCACCAAAAACTTCACCTCAGTGTTTCCCAGTCATGAACAAACCTTCAGACCCCTTGAGTGGCTGCAAATTCATCTCCCATCCTTTGATTTTCTCATCTCTGCAGTGCCAGGAACATCTCACATGTTTAAGTCAATATTTCCTTGGGACACGTAAGGCATTGGTGCTACCTCATGAGACACAAGAGTTTGGGTATTTTAGAGGCAATTCCTTGTGACAAAGTGTGTCTCTCTGCTCTCCTGGCACAGATGCACCAAATCTAAGTTGCATCAGTCCAGCACTGGAAACAGCTCAGCAAACCCAAAGGTTTCTGGCAGGAATTGATTCTTTCAGGGCTTTCACAGAAGGAAAAAGAGCAGAAGAGGCAGCCTTGAAAGGAAGAAAGCTCAGTTTCCTACGAAGTTCAGCAGTGGAAGTGCTTTCATGAAACATTCATGCCCACTTTGAATATTATATAAGAACTGTTAGGGAATGATTCATGCCGTGTGTCATTTACTCACCAAGTGCACAGATTGTTTATAAATATGTTATAGTCTATCTTTGGAAATATAAACGACTGTAATTAAAGACTCCTGTTTTTAAGCCTGGTGAAGTCAGTTAACTGTGGATAATGGTTACTGAACGCTGTTTTAAAATACCATCTGAAAGGTCTTTACATATTCATGGGGCTGTTGCTTATACCTTGCTGTTGGGGACTGCAATTTGTTTTTCCAGATAGGGTGTTAGAGAAGGGCTTTAGATCAAGGGTACAGCTTAAAATGCACACTAGCTGGAAATCTCAACTTCAATTTCTGTTGATTACAGTGGACCAAATCCTCTGTTGGTGTAAATCTGCTTACTTAGCTCTCTATATTGAAGAATTCATCCTGACCTTCCTTTTCCAATTTGGCTTTTGCTATTTAGTTGTGCATTCCAACAAATGAGCTCTAATGTTAAAGACGTGGAAAAGTGCTTTTCTTCAACTTCTCTTTTTAGTTGCACCCAGATTTGACAATATTAGTTGTGAAAGCTGGGATCATCCAGGTATCTCTGCTTCAGACAGAGTTATTTTGAAAAGTCTAAACAAATTTACCAAGATTCCCTTCAGCAGAATGGAAAGAAAATTCAGTGCTATTAATTTTTTCCAAGTGCTTCTGGTTGGAAATTGAATTTGAAAGGTGATAGAGGGAGAACACTTGTCTTAGCTAAGGGCTCCAAACTTCGAATATCGCCTTCAGTGCACAAGACGTGGACCAAACTCATCTTCCTGAAGGATACACAGGCAGGACCACGGACAAAAGAGTCATTTTCTTCTTCCCTCATTGAGTCACATCACTCCCCTTGGTTGATACTCAGTGCGGTGCATTTCATGGGACTTCTTATTGTCTTTCATGACAGTTCCCATGTCTTGGATCCAGTGGCAGAACCATATGAGCACTAAAAATCTGTTTCAAGCCCTGATGGCCCAAATAAGAAGTGGTTAGAGCTGCCTGCAGCAGGTTTACTTTGGACTTCCCTTTTCTTTTTGGTTTATTTTGGTTCCTTAAAGAAAAGGAGAGGGAAGTGTGAGGAATACTCGAGCTTATGTCTGGCTTTGAAATACAAAGGTTGAACAGCAAAACCAGGCAAATTGCAAAATTGTGCTTGGTCTCTGATGCAAAATATAAGTCAGGAGAGCAACCCTCCAGATTTAGGCCAGGACAAGTGGGAATATAAAATCCATGCAGAAAAGGGGAGAGAGGACAAGTACTACAAGGCCTGGCTGGTGGGAGGCACCAGTGGTGGGCAGGGAGGCACGTTCCAGTTTTTGCCCTGAACCCGAGCTTTGGAAGAAGAGTTTGCAGGAGGAAATTAAGGAGGTCAGTAATGCTTTCTGGCTTCCTCACTGCCACAAGCCCAGCTAAACTGGCAGCCACATCCAGGGGTGGAAATCCCTCAGCAGAACAACTCTGCATCCCATTCCAGCAGTCACAGCTTCCTGTGCTGGCCATCCCCTCTGGGCAGCTGAGGCCGAGGATGTGTGCACAATGGCAATCAGTCAAAGAGAAGAGATTGCAATTTAATTTCATCTCAACCTCTCACCCGGGCTGTTAACGCTTGGGAAAGGCTTTTAATAAAATGGGACAAGCGGTGATCTCATTTGCCGTAACTAACACTATCTTTACAGATGCACCATCTGATTCCAGGCACAGAAGAACAGAGGATTATTGGATTAATTCTAATCTCATAATTGATTCATTCTGGGTTTAGTCTGCTTGTAAAGCAAGATAAGATCTTAATATTGTGCATTCAGCACAACAACCACTTGCCTTTCAGAGCAGCCTCTAATTTCTGTGAGTGATTAGCTCATACCACATCCCCAGTTTGGCACAGACCCAGACTAGGGGGATATTTGGAGCAACATCCAGACTTCACAGCTGGCTCTTATCTAAAGAAGGGGCCTGGCTATTTTCCAGGGCATTTGCCATTCAAGTAATATTAAACTCTAGAGCTGGACACGAGTCTGAGTTTAATAATTTGCAAAAAATAAAAGGAGAGATTGTCCCAATAGGGGTTAAAACTGCATAGCTGATTTGACACGGGGAAAGGGGGAAAACAATGCAGTCAAAGATGTGCTGGGGAACAAAATACTTATATTCCATATCAGTGCCAGGCCTGGAGCTAGACCATGGGAACAGACACAGACACATTGATTGCTCTCAAGGTTAGGACCTGGACACAGTTAATGCTTATCTTGGTATTACTGATGATGTGGAAAATGTTCCTGGCTGCTCAGAGAAGCTCTGCTGTCAGTGTGCACAGTCAGGGCATGGCCTCGGGGCATGTTGCTGTGAAGTGACTCCTGTCTCACTGTTCCACACCTACTATCCACCTGAGAACCTCTCATCTCACCAGCTCGACACATCTCAAGGGAAGGATGAGCAAGATCAGCTGTCAAAATCTATTCCTGTAAGACGTTTCAATCGGCCTGACATCCATAACATTCTTGTCTCTGTCTGTAGCCTCTTGTTCAACTGTGTTTCCATTAAGATTTTAAGCCTTTAGAGAAAGGGAATACATTTGTCAGCCTGTTTTTACAACACCCACCCAAAGCCTTTATCAGAACTAAAACCTTTCCAGCCATGGGTTTCAGCCTCAATGAGTGGAGAAGATTGAAGTTTGCTCAAGGCTGAGACCCAGGTAAGATGTGCAGAGGGGAACAGTGTCTGTGTGCAGTGAGACATTTGGGCTTTATCTTGGCAGGCAGTAAAATCTCAAGCTGCCTCAGCAGATGTGCTTGATATTATTGGCAGTGCCTTGTACCTTGTTCATGGAGTGACAAGTCCTGAGTCCTCCAATTTAGACAGACATGGGAACTGGCACAACCTTTTCCTGGACCAGCAGTGACCTCCCTGCTGGGAATAAAATTTGAGAACTTGTGTAGGTGCTGCTGGTGGGAGTGGGTGACTGGTGAGATAACCAGGTAAGGTAAAAACTCTGCTCCTGTTGATTCTTCAGCACATCTGGTCATCCAGACTCACCACAGGCTGTCATTTATTCTGCCACACTCATGTTCTTGAGACACCAAGCTTGATGTCTGAATTCATGAACTCAACCTCATCCTGAACTTCTGCAGCAGCTCCTTGATTGCTGTTTTTGTGGGAGGACATTCATGCAGCCCAGTCAAGGGCTTTGCAGTAACAAGAGGCAGCAACTGCCATGGGGAATCTCAGTTTCAGCAGGAGTCATAGGGAGACCCCAAAAAGGGCAAATAGTGCAAAAGGTTTGCAAATAAAAGTAATTCCAGGGTGACAACAACACAGTTGTCATGTCTGCTGCCTGCTCCCAGGTCATCTGCTCTGTGTCTCTTCAGAGCAGGGGTGATTTCTGACTGGTTTTTAGGATCCTACACCCAGAAATTAAGTGGAAACCACTATCCAACATCCCACCAGCAACCTCCTCCTTCTTCCCAGCTTGCTGCAGAGTCACACATCTGTGTTTTTGTGTGGAGATGTCTGGGCCTTGGAATGATCAGAGACATGGAAGAAAACTGTGAAGAGCCTAAACCTTGGAGGAGGAAGAGGAAGAGAGTACACCCAAACCTCCACCAACGGTCTCTGCTGTTGTTTCTCTCATGAGAAGAGCCTTGGGAATTGGCCCTAGAGACACCAGCCTGACTAGGGGGGTGAGGGGAATGGAACAGTTGAGAGACAACAGAAGGGGCTTCCCCTGACCCATAGCTCCTGAATCCTCACTGCCAACAGGATCATGATACCTGAGAGCATCCAGAGCCTCTTCTTCCATCTGTCATTCTTAGGAAATGGTATCTTCCACCAAGCCCAGATGGGTTACATACATCCCTGTGAAGGAATCAGTGTCCCTGAGGCTTCATGGGCTAAGATCACCCCAAATGTCTGCTGTGGAATGAAGAGAATTATTTCACACCTCCATCCACTTCCTGGCCATGCCTGCACCATTCCTTTGTCTCCTCTTCATCTTTGCCTGCATCCCTCCAAGCTGAATTACCTTCCACTGAATCACAGAATCACTAGGTTGGATTGAGAGAGACCTTCAAGATCATCAAGTCCAACCCTTTGTGCTCAGCTGTCACTGGCACCATGTTTTCCACCCCCTGCTTTAATAAAATCACCCTGGCCCCTGCTCCCCTTCCTCAAATAGATGATTCCAGTATCTCAATTATTGTGCTGATAATTAGAAATGTTGGTGAATGAATAGAAGCTTCATTTAAAGAGAGGCCAGAGGAATATCTTCACCCCCAGACACTACCCCAAGCACTTTAACTGCTCCTGAAATGCTGCTCAAGGCCAGCAAGAGGACCATCAGTTGCTATGAGATGGCTTTTGAAAAGATGGAGTTTATCTAGCATGGGAACTGGCACAACCTTTTGAGATGTTATTTCTGTCTTAATATATATATCCATAGAAAAAGGAGAAATAGGAAGGGAACAGCTCTTCCCACACTCAACCTCTACACCCTCAAAAAAACCCACCTGAATTCAAGCAATGAACCTTTAAAGGGCTTGATTGTGGTTTTCACTTAATTTCTGACTGTAAGATTCATGAGCAGTAGCCAGGAAAGAATCTGGGAACTGGAGAGGAACGTTTAGCATAAAACAAGTGGGGTTGGAAGGCAGACACGGTGTGCCTGTCTCTCAGTGAGTGTTATTGCCAGCTGTAACAGCCACATCAAACCAGAGCACTCCCATGGGCACTGCTGCTCCTCCATGGACCATCCATCTACCTGGACACTTCACCTCACTGGGTGGGAGGTTTTAGAGGCTTTGTCTTGTTAGAAACAGAATGTGCATGAACCAGAGAGAGCTGCCAGCTTCCAAGGAATTTCAGTTTTCAGGGGATGATCTAAACAAAAAAGGAAGCCAATGAGGTCTTTTACAAAAAGATTTTTTGCTTTTCTTTCAATGTAACATTTCCCTTAAAGTGGTAGTTTTTGGACAATTGGGCTATAAACTTCAGAAGAATTGCAGGTGGAATAAAACATTGCAATGCTGTAAAAATTAATTCTTATTATTTGACTTTAATATTTCTCCAGCTGTGATTTGCTGTAGGAAACTTAATGCAGGAGAGGTTGGCTGCTGATCACATCGATCCTTCTCACAGCAGAGGGTTCAGTGCAAAGTTTAAGTGGCATCTGCAGTGCTGATATCCTGGACCAGAACAACCTAATTCTTCTTGAAAACAGTCTTGTGTTGCTCTTGGTACTTTTGCAGCATGGCAATGCACCCTTAGTGCTGGGGAGAGCAGTGGGGTTTGCTGTGTGTCCCCTTTGTACCTGCTCCAAGAGAGGAAGGACCTCACTAGACAGGCACAAAGGAGGAAAAAAAATCAATGTGATTTTAATAAAGATATTAATTTTGTCCTCTAAGAAGGCCCCAGTATTTTTCAAGCTGTCTCAGAGTAAATTCCTAGTCTCCATGAAGCATTGTCAGGACTGCAGGACAGGCAACAATATTAACTGAGAGATTCAACCTAAGAACCTCCCCACAGAGGTTTGACACAACTGCACAGACATAATCCCACTGTGCTCCAGCAAGAGCAAATGAATCATTTGAGCTTTTAAAGTGTTCATGGAAACAGATTCACCCCAGCCAGCATCCACACAGAATGGATCCATTAAAGACACTGCCTTTAAATGGCTTTAACTCTTTGCCCAGCCCCAGATATGTCCTTAACACATCTGCAAAGATTTGTTGCTGTTGTCCTTTGATCAGGACAATTTTTATGAGTGTTTCTCCATGGAGTCTGAACATCAGCCAAGTAACAAACACTAAGCATGTGTGACTGCAACGTGTCTTGCCATTTAGATGATGCTACTTCAGACACAAAGGCAAGAGCAAAGATAGGGAATGTGTCCCAGATGGCAAATATTGGCAGAAACTTTGTAACTTGGACAAAGACTATTGTCTTTTTGTTACTACCCATGCAGTGAATATAAAGGCCGTGGGTACAATGCTAAGCCTTGATCTGACATAAACTTCTGAATGTGAGTAATTGAACACACAAATACATCCTAATTAAGTTTGGGTTGTCCCATGATTACCTGCAGTTCTCAGCTAACATCAGCCCCTTATGTTGGCTGTGTAGGTGCAAACCAGATAAATAACAAAGCACAAGTGGATTAGGGACAGGAGACACGATGCTGCATCACATCACACAGGAAATCAGTGCTCAAGCTTTGAGAATTCCCACATGGGTGGGCTTGCTGGGAAGAGCTGTTCCTGGAGGGCTCATATGCACTAACAAGAAATAAGATCTCTGCCATAAAAGCTCCATCTGCCACTTTACATGCAGCACACATGTGACTGTGTCCACCTGACCCAATGACTGGAGATGTTTCAAGGTCCCCACAAATGTGTGGGGAGAAATGATTCAAAAAGTCCCCACTGCAAAATGATTCACCAGCCAGGCCCAGTTTCTGTGATGATATCAAGGTGAATTTGCATTTTCAGAGGCAAAGATCAGGGTGTTAAGGGCAAATGGGTTTGTTTGTAGGTTAGTCCAATATCCCCAATGCTGTGAGGATGTTTCTACCATGGATGATGCAGTTGGGTAGAAGGAAGGCAAATCCAAGGATTACCATGATGTCTTGGCATCAGGACAGCCGTCTTCAAATCCCTTCCTGACTGTAGATGCCCTGGGAAATTCATTTAGTCTCACACCCACAGAGTTATTCCCCATCCAGCTCCTGTAGAAACAATGTGGACTGCATGTAGGGATGTTTCTGTCTTGTCATCAAAGACTTGGATGTCTTTGTTGAGCGGAGCTTCAGACTTTGAAAGACATAATTTTAAAATGGCCAACTTTTATGTAAATCAAAGATCAGACACAAAAAAAAGTTGTTAGTGAACAGAGTGGCAGAAGAGTAATGGGAATTATTATGGTAACAATGGCACAGAGCAGTTCCTGAAACAGGCCAAACCTCAGAACATCCAAAATGCTTTTAGGATTTCCTATCAAATGTCCTTACTTTGTTGCGGAGAAACTCTGTTTGCCTTTGAGTGACATAATTGATCTGGTTTAGTGAGAATTATATAGCCAGGCCTTATCAGAAACAGCACTCTGAGTCTTGAAATTAAATGTTTTCCTAATTTTTAACTGCTTTGGTGGGACCTCTCCCCAAAACTTCTCCATTCCTCAGTTACCAAAGGTGTAAAAAAAATACTGAATCATGAAAGTCTCATGTAAGAGAAAATCCATGTTTCTGCATTTTACATCTCTCCATAAAAGTAGTTGGTGATAATTTTTCTATGGCATGTCCATCAGAGAGAGGAAAACAAAATTTTAGTTTTGAATGAGAAGGAAACTTCAGAGTTCTTTTATTGTGATCTTTCTGTTCATGATTTTATTTCCCCTTTTCTGAAGGCAGACTTCATGCGTGGGGTAGAAGACAGAATTATGGGGAGCGTTTTGGGCTCTGAATTTAGTGATGTGCCACTGGAGTCAGCAGCTCCTGCCTATCTGGGGAGTAACTGAAATCCTCTGATTTTTAGTGAAAAGGGTTTAGTGCATTGATCCAGTTTTCAGTGGACAAAAGTCATTACTTCTGAATTAAAAGCATCACAGCTGCTCTGTCCTCCAGTGGCCCAATACTGAGAGCTGCCGTTCAGTGACTGTGGAATCAGATTTGCCACTGCCACAGCTGGGTCAGAGCAGCACTGAAGTGTGGATCTCTGCAAGGTGAGCAGAGGGACTTGAAAGCCCCATTTAAAGAGCATATCCCAAGCACAGTTATGGACTCAGATAGGAATCAGGGTTACTTTGCAGTCACAGAGAAAAGCTCTGTGCAGTGTTCTCGTAGCTGTGGGAAGCTTCAAATCCTCAACTCAAACCCATCTGACAAATGCTTTCTGTGGCAATAATAAGATACCATCATCATTTAATCCTCACACATGTAAATATTAGATCTTTTTCTCCCAATTGAATGTAAGCTTCATAAGGAAGAATAGCAAATTCATACTCACACAGCATCCAGGAAGAATCGCTGCATGAATTATTAAAAGCCAGCATTCAAACCCTTCCTTTTCTAGGAGTAAAGGGTTGCTAAGGTGTACATTCCTCATAAAGCCCAATTTGAAATTAAAGAAAAGCTTATATCCATTTCAGCATTTATCTGTCTACCTCTTCATTATCCACCTGGTTAGGACTCTTTCAGGCTTTTGAACTCAAGGTTAAATTCTAACCCCTCTAGAGATAATAAGGTTGAGCCATCAGAGCCAAAAGGATTAAAATGACGTCCTTACTGATTTTCCTGTGAGTTTACACAGCTACCCAGAGCCCAGAACTTAGTAATAGTTCAGCAAATTCAGAGATTCTAGGAATTAGCATTCCAAATTGCAAAAAATGGGATGGACAAGTTTTATTCCCTTCACTTTTTGGACAAATTCTGCTAGGATGTGTGTAGAGATGATCATGCAGAACACACAGTTCCTCTCTCTTTGCCATGCCACTCTGATCGTTTGCAGGATGAAGAGAAAGGGATGGGTATTTTGGGTGGTTGCAGCCATTCAGGTGTCTGCTGCCTACTGTTGACTGCAGCAAAGAAAACACCAGGGAATGTTTGGCTGCTTTGGTTGACATTTAACTCAAGAAAGAACCACAGATTTCATTGTTAGGCCATATAAATCAGTGAAAAGGTCCACCTTCACTTCCTGGATTTTAGATAACTATAGTTTTATTTCATCTACACACAGATGTTGAATCCTCCTCCAGTCTAGGGTGATCTTTCACAGTCCCAGGCACGGTGTGCACTCCAAAAAACTGCACATCTGAGTGAAAAACATCCTGGAGTCCTTTTGTTTTTGCCTTGAATGGACTCCAGAACAACATCTTTGGCAGATGTGTCTTTGCTGTAGCTCTGTCTATGACCAAAGACCACATTGCTCCTGTGTTGAAGCTGCCATTTGTCAGGGATACCCAAGCAAGAAGGTCTGGCAGATACAAACACAGCTTTGTTTTGGAGACAGGATGAATGAAAAATGAGCCACTCAGTGTCTGGCTCGTGGCAAGCAAACACACACCACTTCATCCTTTGGACTGGTGTCAAAGAAGCATCTCAGCTCAGCCAAGAGTGGCACATTCAGACTCCAAATGGCAGAAAACCTCTCCTGGCCACACTGCAAGACAGGAGTGCAAGGTCTTGGTATCTCCAGAAATACTGAGATGCACTCGTGCACTGAGAATAGCTCTTATGCAAATTAGCTGGGGAAAACATCATTAAAAATTATATCCAGAGTCTTTAATTCATCCAGAGACAGAAACCCACTCCCACTTCCAACTCTTCTTAGATCAGCCCTCTCCACCACACCTTGTGCTCCTACATTTTTTGGTCTCCCACTTCCATTCTCACTGTTTCCTCAAATTAGGACCCTTTCTACCTACTAGCTCTCCTCATCCCAAACATTTAGCCTTATTTTCCCTAAAAAATAATCCCTGGAAGGGCTGATGTCACCACAGAGCATGGATTTGACCCCTTTTACATCCTTTAATCAGACCAACCTACAGCCCTTGGCAAACTGTGGCCCATCTCCCCAGCACACAGAATAATTAATGGCAGTATTGCTCTTCATTGCACTTCCCGAGATTCAGTTGGCATTCCAGAGCCTCTGTTATCAGACAATTACAATTTAATTGTCTCAGCAAACACACTTTTATTTAAAAACCCTCTCTGATTATTGCATTTGCATGTTGTCTATAATTTGCTTTCAGAAAGGAAAAAAGACATCAAGAACAACATTCAATCTAAAGGAACATTTCTAAGACATTTATAGCAGGCTACTAAATGCCTAAAGAGGAGTTGAAATAACTAGTTTATTAGAACAGCTTAAATGGTAGAGTCTGTAAAAAATGATTGAAACACTTTTTTTTTTTAACTAGATTATTTAAACAAGCTTTTCACAAAGGTAACATCCAGTTAATTTTTAATTATTTTCCATTGCATTTAAATGCATGAGAATACAAATTACCTTTTTTTTCCCTTTTATTCTGCAAAAATGCCCCTGTGGGATATTTAGTGTTGCTGTCTCTACATCCTTGTCTGTGGATAAAGAAGACCTGGAGGGTTTTACATCTCCTGCAGCTTGTTAGGGCCGGGATTCCATGGAATGCTTTTTATTCCCCAAACGTTGTTCCTTCTCTGCTCTTCTGTAAGGAGGCCTCATGTTTTATCCTGAGGCATAGAGGAGTGCAGGAAAACCTACTGAGTGGAAACAAATAATGTTCTAGTTCACCCCCAAAGGCAGCGTTGCAGCAATTAGGAACTGACTCTATTGCTTATTTGAAATAAAAAATGGTATTGAAATTTGCATGCATTTAACCACTTCTAGTCAAGAAAGTGATTCCAGCACCTTACACCCATCTGCAATATCTGTCACTTGTTCATAACATCATCATTCTACAACTAGAACAGCACTTCAGACTGCTATCAGTTGGCCTTTTGAAAAGGCAACCTCCAGAGCAAGTGAGATCAAGAGGATTTAAAAATACACAAGGTAGGTTTTGGTCAAAATGCTTCCAGGATGTGCAGTAAAAAAACCCAGGGTGATGCCTGTGAGGTTTCTGTATGCAACACTTTTGGATTTGTGCATTTATTTCCCCTCTGTACATCAATCCTCTGCCTCAGGGACATCATCATTCAGAGCTCTGCTGACCCTTGGGTTGTGAAGGACTTGTTTTGTAAGCACTGCAAAATCAAGCTAGGCTGTGGCAAGTTAAAAAAGATGCTCTTGCAACTATTAGTTAGGATTTTCTAAAAATTGCTGGTCATTCCGTAGAGTTGCTCACGGATTCAGAGGATGCCTCCTCTCAGCAGAGTTAGGAAGATGAGTTGGTTGGTGAGAGTGTGGGGGTGGGAATCCAAGGGTAGGAGAAGTTTAATCATCTTTTCCCAAATTTGTTTTCACTAGCCAGAGGATTTTGTAGATAGGAGATGATAAATCCCTAGCAACACAAACCCCTGACAGATGGTGTTAAATGGTTTTGAGAATATTTCAAAATCTGCCCTACTTTTTATTCCCCAAATGTTGTTCCCTCTCTGCTTTTCTTTTTTTTTTTTTTTTTTTTAATACAGAATTTTCCTACACTGTCTCCCACATTCTCATTTGTGTTATAATTTATGCTTCCTTATGCTCCAAACCGGAATCCAAATCACCAATTTAAATGGAGAAACAACCTGGTGAATTTTAAAGCCAGTTCTTTTCCTCCTGTTGAGCTGGGTATCCAATCTGAGAGGAAGGAGGGTGCATCAGGCTGATCAGAATTTACTTCCTGTTCTCCTGGAAGGATTCTCTGGGTACAGCACACGTAAATCAAGGGAGAGCTTGCAACCAGTCCCATTCTACAGAGAAACCAGCAAACTCTCTTTTCACATGAACTTTGTTGAGTAAAAACTTTGTCTCTTTGGTTTACCAGGATGGGAATCCTATGTGTAATTCCATGGAGCATTGTAGGATTAGGAATGGCTCCTTAAGGTGGTGCAAGGAAACAGAAAAAGGTTAAAAACTGAGGGAAGAATCAGCTTTTACAGTTTACTTTAAAGAGGCTGGTGTTTAGGAAGTCTCTGGGTCAGCCCCCTGAGAGGAACTTCATGGGTTCCAGCTTTCTTTGGGGTCCAGATGCCACCTCCTTCTTGCAGATACGGCCCAAAATCCAATCTCTGAGACAAGTGATGATGCACTGACAAAAAAAACAACCCCCCAAAAAACCCAGAAAAAAGCAAACACTCCCCCCCAACATACACTCATACAATGGAACACACACACATAAAAAACCCCAAAGCAAACAGAAAAGAGATATCTACTTTTGGTTGGTGTGAAACATCAAATCAGGACAAATCTTTTTTCTGCAGAAAGGTGGTGTTGTCCATATCTTCATCAGTGCTCAAAAGTGACCTCATCCTAAAGCAAAGGAAGATCAGAGACTAATTGCTGTCCTTTTGCTGAGGGCTTTACTACCTTCTCCATGGAGATTTGTTCCAATTACTGCTCTGAGGGCAACTGCTTTTTCTAATCAGAACCTGCAGATGGAAAAGGCAAACCTCACCTTTTGTTCACTGTGTGCAAGTCAAGGGAGTCTCACAGCAGTAAATACAATTCAAGGGAAGAAATCCACAAATCAGAAGTCAAAATTGCACAAAGTAAATTTCCCATTTCACACCTCCAGACTTTTCTCTTTTTGCCATTTCTGGTCACATGCTGATGTTGTATGTATTTTACCAACTCATTGGATGATGCTGAGGGCCAGCACAACTGCCTAGCCTGGCAGAAAATTAACCTTCCCCTCCACCCCTCCTTCCAAAAATAGGATATAATGAACTGTTTTCCATGTGGCTCAACAAGCTAAGCAGGACCAGAGCACTCTGATAAGCAACAGCTTCAATACAACGGGGAGGCAGAGCAGGAAAGAAGACAGAAGAACTGGCAGCAGGAAAGAGGAAATGAGAAGAAAGTGTGTGACAGATCCTGCCTTTTCATGGCAGCTCAGATGTTCCTGTAGTCACACCCCAAATGTGACCAGGAAAAGAATTGTTTTGTTCCTGCTTTTACTTTGTGATTGCCCCATTAAGGCTGGAACTCAGTTTGCTGCAAGGGGAACCTTGCACTTTGAACACCCACATTACTCCTTGGGTCTGGAAGCAGCAAAGTTCATCAGTACTTTTGGCAGATTTCAGATTTTAAGGATGTCAAGACACCCTTAAGTCTAAAAGAACTGCCCTTCAGAACAAGAACACTGAATATTTATGGATGCCTGTTTAGGAGCTCACAGCTGACAGCATTTCAACAGGATGCCTGAACTAGATTCCTGCCTATTTTCCAGCATGTGACTCTGGGAATGCTTGCTAATAGGCAGGAAAAAAAAAAAAGTAAACTTGTTTTCTATGTATGGATGATTACTATTGAGCAGCCAATTACAAGCTGTTGCCAGTGACCTTTTCCTGGGTAGACCAGAAAATTGCTCCAGACAGAGACATATTTATGTCCCACTGGAGATATCTGCCCTATGGACTGCACAGGGAGGAAAAAAGTGCTCTTGAAGATGTACCTGTGGCCATACCTGTGGCCTTGAGGGATTTTAGTTCAGCTAAAATGCTGAAAAGATCTGTCTGAATCCAAATCTCCCTCGAGTCTCCCAGCTCACCCTGCCTGGCTGGTTTCTGCCTATTCCTGATCAACTCTCTTGTGCCCAAACGTCCCCCATGACAGAACCCACCCAGTCCTCAAAATTTAACTGTAATTACCCAGCCTCAAAGACCTTCTGCTTTCAACTGGGTGAAGGTTTATTCATTTGTGTGGCCCCAAAATCTTTCTCTGCAGAGCAGTGGCCCTTAGGAGCTCCCCAGGATTCATTTGCTTTCCTGGCTGTCGCTGTCTCTGGCAGTGCATCCTCCTGGAGGTAGAACTGCCATGGGGACCCAAAGCAGCTCAGTGTGGACAAAGATGAAGTTAAATAATTACTCAGGCAGCACTGGAGAGTTCTAAGGGTGACCAAAATTACAGCAGTGGTCAAAGAAACCCCAAAGAAACCCCACAAGGAAGGAAGCATCATGGAGGATGTGCTGGAAAATGATTTATCCTGATTTTGATGTGCAGGACATTGCAGTGCATGTGAAATGAAGAAAAGGATCATGCTCAGAAGCTGTGATATAAAGGGAACCACTGTCTTGTAAGTTGTAAATAAGTATATTTGGATTCAATGATCTTAGAGGTATTTTCCAATGATTAATGATTTTATGACTCTTTATTAGAGTCAGTGAAAGCTGTTTCTGTAACTCTCAAACATTTGTCTGGAACATCATCTGCAGAAAGCAATTTTCAAGGTTCTAAGTGCCAAACATGCATTTTCCTCCCTCTGAGGAAAAATCTTCCCTCCATTGGACAAACTTTCTATGAAGAACAAATAACAAAATCCAAGCAACCAAACAAAGAAACAAACAAAAATCAGAGTAGACCTAGATCTGGCCATTCTGAAGTTCACCAATCAAATGATAACTGCCTGACTTTTAAAATCTAGACAGGGAACAGAGACGCAAAAGCCATAAAAATCCAAGTAAATGGAAGGTTCTGAAAGGAGAAATACACACTTCATGATCCCTAATTCTGAGGTGGGTTGTTACCAGGGAAGATTCCTTCATGTCCCAGCCCCTCTGGTGTTTTCTACAGGCAGTGATTTAGATACCAAACCCCCCTTGCATTCCAGGAATATTTAAAAACATTCTGAATGAAATGAAATTGGAATACTCCAATAAAGCCACAGCAGAAATGGAACCACAGATATGTCTGGTTGGCAATTAAAGGGTGGTTCCTACCCATTCAGACACTGACATTTCAGGGCAGTCTTTCACTGGTTTGAGGAAGGAATTGGTTAATCTTATGGAAAATTTATATTTTCTGAGATATATTTTCCTGCCATATTTTTCTACTATTATTTCCAAGCCTCAAATTGCTCTAACCAGCCTCATGTTGTGGTACAGAACCAGTCACCACTTAAAACAAGAGCCTCAGCCATCGCTCCATCAAGGTTATTTTGTTCCTGGGCAGAGCTCAGAGATGGCTTGAGGCTAAAAAAGTCTTGATAATAATTTTACATGTAAACTCACAAAAGTAATTACAGAAGGAGGTTATAGAAGGGATTTTGCAGGTCACCTCTTCACTGCATGAAACCAGGGTCAGTGCAAAGATCTTTGGGACACCAGGAGAAGGTGATTTCATCTCTGCCTTGCTGTTTCTGCAGAATATCCCACATAGCCCAGCTGGCTGAGGCATCTCTGGTTTGGGCTCTCTGATCTCCAGGAACCAGCTGCTAGGTAAAACAGAGGGATTGTTTTGATGTGGAAGGCTGATGCATCCTAAAAATGTCATTGCCCTACCAGACAGCTGTGAGAAAGCAAAGTGTGAGGATGCATGGTATTGAGAGGAGGCAGGAAAGAAAAAAAAATCTGTTTACAAGAGTTTGGTGAGTCACATCATCTCAATAAGTCAGAGATAGACGTAGTTATGCAAATGACAGACATCATGTTTGAACAAAAGGTTACTCACTCACATAACCTGAAGCTTTTACTGCTAATGAAGCATTAACTTCCATCTCAATATGGGACCATGAGGAATTTAGGACTTTTTATAGCTCAAGTCATGAATGATTGAGCGATATAAAAATAACAATATCCTGTGTCTCACTCATCTGAGACAGAGGCTTTAGTTTCTTCTTTTCTTTCTACCTGGAGTTCCTAATTGACAGGAAAACTTCAATCTTGATTTTTGTTTGTCACTTTACATTGTGGGATGAGGCAGTTAGAGAACAGTGACAGCATGAGACGCAGGTTGTTCAAAGTGCTGCCAAGCCTGTCTTACACCAGAGAGGAAGCTGGGACATGGGCAATTTTAGGCCTGTTTTGGGCACAGATAAGAATACGTTTTCTAAATGACATAATTAAAAGAATAGAATGGAATAGAGTGGAATGGAATGGAATGGAATGGAATGGAATGGAATGGAATGGAATAGAATAGAATAGAATAGAATAGAATAGAATAGAATAGAATAGAATAGAATAGAATAGAATAGAATAGAATATTTGGAAGAATCCTACACTAATCATCTAATCCAAATATCTGACTACTTTAGGGCTGGCCAAAGGATAAACCCTGTTATTAAGGGCATTTTCCAAATCCCTCCCCAACACTGACAGGCCTGTGGCATTGGCTGTCCCTCTAGGGAGCCTGTTCCAGGGTTTGGCCACACTCTCAGTGAGGAAATGCTTCCTCATGCCCAGTTTAAACCTTCCCTGGCACAGCTTTGAACCATTCCCACACGCCAACACTGGATACCAGGGTGAAGGTATCAGCATCTCCCTCCCCCATTGAGTCTCTGCCAACCAGCACCTCAGATCCCTTCCCGCATGGCTGCTCTCTTGCCACTCCTCCCCCAGTTTACATTTGTGTCTGGTTGTCTTGGGTTGCAATGCAGGTTGGAACCAGGGGTGTGTGTTTTATTATCACCCACTGAAACTGGGGCCAGCTGTTCAAACCAGCTGGGGCAGTGTTCTTTATCTCTTCCATGACCCATCCTCCCTCCAGGGGGAATCTTCTGTTCATGGGCCATCAAGGCTCATTGAATCACTGATACAATTCCATCATCCCAGTGGGAGATGCTGCATCCAGGGGGAAGAGCCAAGCATTTCTACCTGGATAAAACCTGAGATTTGGAACACCAGAACAGCCTATTTGCACTGGATTCCCAGAGGAAGACCAGACCCATTTCACCATCACTGGACATTTTCTACAGGATCATCTCTGCTCCAACAGAATC
>VWYN01029974.1:180719-224973 GCA_013400075.1 Hippolais icterina | reverse complement strand
TTTTTTTTTTTTTTTTTTTTGTCAGAGGTGAAAATAAGAAATAAATAACAGAAGCTGTCTTTGCACTCATGACTTTTAGATGATTGAGCCTCACTTCAGGCTCCAAACCTTCCCACCCCTGCAGAGGGATGTAGACAAATCTTCCTGGTCACCTTGTGCAACTAAAAGAGATCAAATCCCAACCCAACACCCCCTCCCCAGCCTGGCATCACTGCTTGATGAGAGCTCATATTGCTGAGATATAGAGTTTGCAGGGAAAATATATCTTCTTTAGCACCTTTGCACTGAAGGTGATATGTTGGCAGAAGGGAAAATGAAGCAGTAGTTTTAAAGGCAAGATATTAAACAGAAACACTTTTGAGGGGGTAATGATGGAAGGAGAACGGGGGAAAAATGAGTTAGATCTTAGCAGGAGCTACCTGGGTCAGGAGGTTAATGAGATTTTGGGTAAGGCAAGAGCTCTACACACAAACACATCTGTGTCAGGGACTTGGCTGTCAACCTGCTCAGCCCACTGGGCTCACCAAACTCTGTGCTCTGAGGTTGCAGCTTCACACCAGCCTAACTCAGTCTGATAATTGGTGACTGCAAGTTGTCCCCCTCCCTTTCCTCCTCTAGCTGCCCATTTTTATCCATTCCTTTTGTGCCAGCCCCAGATTTCACCAGGTTCTGTTCCTCTGAGTGAGTGCATGAATGCGGGAGCAAATCTAGTATCATATTAAAAAATAAATTTAAAAAAGGGAATTGTTTTTCAAGTGTGAGAATTTTCAGAGCACGAGGTTGCTGTTTAGTCATCCTGGAGTCTGGTATAAACTCATGCTGAAGATAAAAAGGTTGTGTGACAGCATCACCCTCCAAATCCCAGCCCTGCCCACTCCATTAGGTGGATACTTCTGCTCCTGTAAGTACATAAGTGTAAACTTGGAGGTAAATTGGGATTTGTCTGACCATCCACACTCCTTATTGGTTAGCACATTCCGTGGTGGGTTCTTAGCAGAGCCTCAGCATTAGCAAGTTTGTAAGTGAAGAAGTCTTGAACTTTATTTGGAGAAGGAGACAAATTTAATTCTGTTGCTGAGACAGAAATATTCTTTTAGACAGAAGTGGCTTAAAACAGAAATCTCTCCATGATTTAAAGGTCACTCTCACACACATAATGTTAGAAAACTTGAACAGGCAAAAAGGAAACCACCTACATTACAGTGATGGTTTCCAGGTTCTTTAGAATTTGCGCAGAAACTGTCGGAGTTTCTGCAGGAGGTCAGGTAAGAGAGGCAAAGCAGCCACATTACACATTTTAAAGGGTCAAACTCCAACAAGAGTCAGCAGCTCAGCAGATTTTCTTTTAGGCCAACAAAAGAAAGACACCTAATTTGAGCAACACAGCACCAAGCAAGCTCTTGCAGGGATGTTTTATCACATGCTGGTGGGACAGCATGGAAAACAGAGGGAGGAGTGCAAGTTTGGGGAAGATCCAGGGTGGCAACAAAGGACAAAGCTGAAGGCATCTTCTTCAGAGAGGTGAAGTGTGAGGGTTTTTAGGAGTGCATTTTCACACCCAAGCAAATGATTCTACATAAGGAAAAAAGTTTTGGTTTACCTTTGAACATATAAGGAAGCCAAGCTAGAATGTTCTGTGCCCTTTTCATCTACATTAGCCCAGTGACAGCACAGGGGCACTGGTTGGACTTTAGAAATGTTTCTCGAAACCTGTAGCTGCTTCTATTGGCAGCAAGCCAAATTGTTCCTCCTTAATCATGGCATACTAAAGAATGAACTCAGAGGTGCTCAGGTGCTTTTTGAGGTGTCTTAGATGTTAAATGCTTCTCCAGCACCTGCCACTACTTTTGTTTTGTTCCTGTATCATTTGTTGTTTTCTGCTTTTATTAAAACCTTTACTTTACAAAATACACTTGAAGAGCCATCTTGCAATATTAATAAGCTGCTCTGAGAGGGTTGCAGGTCAACCCTCAGACTCGATACATTTTCACGGGGCTTATTACACCCTGGCCACGTGTAAGATTGTATCAGGGGTTATTTCCACCTCTGTCCATAGAAAAGTACCTGAAATAATTCCTNCAGCCCTGAGGAGAACAAAGGCAGGGACCAAATGGGGAGGAATACAGGGGGGGGACTTGGGAGAAACCATTACAGATCAGGTTAATATTAACAATAAGTAAAACCTAGAAAACGCACCGCTACAAGTACCCCCAAGCTTTAGGTCTTTTAGGAGTCATGGACCAACTTCTCAGCATTGGGAGTCTTTGGCCAACTTTTTTATTTCAATGGCTGTTTTTTTCTTAATCTAGTTGGTATCACGAGTCTGTGACACAGGGAGCAGGGTGAGGCACTGACTGCACGCCTGGGTTGGTACCAGTGCATTTACAGGCCATCCATTCTCCCGCCCAGAGAGGGAATTCTCCAGGCTCTGGAAATAATTTGTTCTCCTCCTAAACTAAAGGGAGATTGGGTGACTAAAAAAATGCCCAGATTAGATGGGTTAGGTGTACAAAGTTATGGGGGTCCCAGCTCTAGGGGTTAAGAGGTTGTGAGTGGAAACACTTTTGCTGTGTCCAGCCGGGGAAACAGGACTGGAATGCTGAGGTGATGACAGCACAGTGAGTTCTGGGTCAGGAATGGGGTTTCCATGGTGCACTAACAAAAACAGTAATTTGAACAGGAGATAAGTGCCATAAAGCCTTCAAAAAAAATCATCTTTAGAGCCTGAATGAGCCTAAGAGCTTAAAAACTGCTCTCATCAGAATTTTTCTTTTAGGTGAATCACTGTGATCCTCTTCAAAACCATGAGAAGTCAAATGTTTTCTTTAGTGGCCCATAGAAAGGCGTTAAGAGTCCGGCTGTTCTTTAATAGTAATAATTACAGTCAGTTAAGGGAAATATTTAGCATTTGGTAAAGACTACAGATGGTCTTTATCTTAGCTAATAGCTAAAACCTGCAAATATTCAAGCAGAGAAAGACCCAAGCTGGTAATTTCTCAGACTCCTGCTGCCTGATGTCCAGAGCCTTGGTCTGAGTAAAGATGGCTGCAGACTTCCTTCAGATTTTCTGTATCTCATTAAAAAGTTTTAAAATAGAGGTGAAGAGTCTGCATAGATCCTCCTCCACATCAACTTTGTGCCAAGGTAAGATCTTTAAAAGTAATGGAGTTACTCCTCATTACTGCTAGAGAGCTGAGTGATTTTATTTATTTTAACCTTTTGCTGGGTGTTAGGAGGTGCCATTTCTCTAGGTATGACCTTTATCTTGATGAGAGTTCTGAAAGTTATTGTAAATACATTTTTTGTAGTAAATAATTTTTAAACACCTCTTTATTATGTAGTAAGGGCCAGGCTGTGTAATAGCAACCCAGTGAAATTTTGTCTGTGGTGTCTATTGAGTAATATTCCATGTTTACTTCTCCAGACTGTTTGTGATGCAGACTGAGGGAAGGAAAAAACAAGTATTTTGTACTCTCCTACTACACAAGACACAAATCTATCAAAAGTGTCACTGAAACCATGAGATCTCTTGTTGGAGATTCTGACTGCTGGCCACCAAAACCACCTGCTAAGTACCTGAGCACCTGGCACTGAGTATCTGGAGAGGCAGCCAGAAGGACATAAATAATAAACTTGGAAGCAAGCAAGCTTTGAGAGTCAGCCTTGAGGCTGTTACATCCCAGACAGCACAAGAATCTCTGATGCAAAAATGAAGATCCTGACTGGGAGGGAAGGCAAGGAGTCCGTTCTGCTCTCCAGGCAGATGCTCAGGCTGAGGAGCATAAAAATAACCCTGGGAGTGTCTCTCTCTGTGCCTTTTGGAGAGGGCAAGCAGCAGTGCTGCTTCCTGAGAAGAGCTGAGTGCCAGGTGTGAGCTTGTAACTTATACATTCTAAAAATTACCTTCATCAAGGCTGTTCTGATTTTGTGGTTTTTCTTTTAAAAGCTTTTCTTGTGCCGTGTTGTTGGTTAGAAACACAAAGGAGTGGTCAGAAGTGAACACAGTGAACATTTGGGGTCTTCTGCTTTGTTCTAGTCAAGAAATTCTTGGGAGGCCACATCATAAGAAATTATTTCATTTGAGTTAGAGCTTAGGAGAGTGTGCCAGCTGATTTATCCTGAGGAAGATGGGAGCTGGGAGGTCTCCATCACTCGTGCTTCAGCTTGAGATGAACCCTCAAAACACCACGGGACTGGAAGGAGGTGGATAACCAAGGAATTCTACAATTGATGTCACCTGGGAGTGTTTTTTTCTGCACAATGCTGAATAGTTCAAGCTTCCTGCTGGTACCAAACTATTCCTTTTTATCCTTTCTATCCTTCAAAGAAAAAGAATTTAGGGTTCTTTGTCTCTGCAGCACAGAGAACACAGAGCTGAACTGTTGCGAGAACAGTTCAGCGCTATGTCCCAAAAACCACTGACAATTTTTGGCCATTTGGAAGCCTAATTCAAATTTTGGGCTGAGTTCTGCCCTATTTATTGGAGATGTGGTAAAGAGAGGCAGGAAAGCAGCGAAATTTCCTCTGCAGTGATTCTTCAGAGTGCACAGGGATGGCCTCCCCACCTCTGGATGCTTTTATATACCGGATGATATTGATCATGGATCTGATCAAACTCTGTGCAAAACCTCTGATCTGAGTGGGAAACCCTTCCCAGTGAGCAGAGCTCAGTTCATGCTTCATCAGGAATTTTAACATTCCCTCCTTGTCACCTTTCCTTGTCCTACAAAGGATTCACCTGGAGCATCTGCAGCCAGAATTACCCAGAAGGGCACATTCCATGCTGAGGGTTTCAAAAGGAATTCCAAACTGTGAGCTGATGCCTCCCNCATATATAATATATAAAATCATATTTATATATGTATATTTTATCTATTATATGTACATATACAAATATATATGCAAGATAATAAATATATATTCTATATATCTATAATATAAATGATTTAAAGGTGATCTTGTCGAAATTAGCGTCACTATTCTGCTTCATCATTTGATGCTGTTGAATTTCTCAGGTTTGGTTTGTTTGTTTGGGGGTTTTTTACATAAGGGAGTCTATGGAGGAATTAGAGATCCTTTTGCAGCAGCCCAGATTTAAGTTTTGTATTCTTATGGCGTAGGAAAGTTTGCCAACTCGGGCAGCTTCCCACTAGAAGCACCAGGGAATGGAAATTCTTAACCATTGGCTCCAAAACCAATGGAGTTTTGCAATGGATGTTTCTGTGGGTCTTGGTTTATCATTTCTGAGCCATCCCAATTAAAGACCTTGTCAGCAGAAATGATTTATATTGAGCTGATATCTGTGGAGAAGGATCTCTGCAGCTGAATTCAGCAGGGAAGGATGCACAATCCTGATGCAATTCCCTCCTCCAGAAGCCACACGGTGTGGAGACTTTTCTAAAAGAATTGCTAACAAGATTGTTTTTCCTTTAGAAAGTTTTTCTGCTGTGTAAAGAACTGTTGCTTGTTCCTGGTGCTCCCCAGGGTGAGGCTGACACAACAAGGTTCTGCAATTCTTAGCTACAGTTGTGGCATATCCACTTGATGTCACAGTGTCAGAAAGCACACCAAAGAATTTCCTCCTGCTTAAAAACTTCTGTTGACACAGGCTTCTCTCTCAAGAGCCTCTCCTGACACCACACCAGTGGTAGCTGCACTAAACAAGAATTAAGGCCCAGAATCTTTCTGAAATATTTCTCCAAACCTAAACTAGCTGAGCCATTAATCTCCAAGCAAAATCCTCTTCAGCTCAGACAGGTGAGACTTCACCTTTTTTATATTCTTCTAAAGTTAAACCCAATTAAACTCAAAGAATGGACAGCACTTGTGTCACATCAATTTTGTCATGTAGAAAAGCCCTGAGATATTTGTTCTCTGAGATTGGAGTGCAGGAAAGAATGTTAAAGTAGCAGAAAAGATTTGAATTTCTGTTAAAGTTTCAAAACTTCACAAGTATTACCCAAATCTGTAATAATTTCACTGGCCTTGTGCATTCAAGTTTTGATGTATCAGAACAGCTGTCTCTGATTTATCCTTTTAACCTGTGAATTTTACTCTGTGATCCGAGGGTTTATTCTGGTGTGTTAACTGTATAAAAAAGGTTTGTGAAAGGTTATCAGGAAGATCAATGTTATAATTAGTTGGCCAAAATTTGGTTTAGATGGGATTCTTCTGGTGGGAAAATATCAGAAACCTATAAATGATGAAAATAAAAAAGATAAAATCTCTACAAATTAGGCAAAAAGACCCAGCTTGTGTTTTCTGCAAGTCCATCCATATCAACAGATCCCTTCACAAAATCTCCAATTTATATTCATGTGCAAGAAAGAAAGAAGCAAATTTTAATGACCACGAGGATCTGCTGCCATCCAGATTACAGTGAAGTAAATGGAATTTCCTTCCACAGAGGCAAATGTGGATGAGATGGTGGGAGCAGAGGAAGTTGTGTGAAGTTGAGCATTTAATAACCTTCAGATAAGATGATTTCACAGGTCCTTCTCAAGAGCAGTGCCCAGGTTCCTGATGAGCAATCTTGGGATTTGACCTCAGACACCTGCAGGTTATAAGGATCATAACTCTGCTCAGGCTTCTGGAGGTCCCTTCAGGACTGATAATTCTGGATGTGTTAGAATTAGGAATTCTCACTATTTTGGTGATTTTCTGGCTGCTGGGTGCAGCTTCATTCTTTTCCACCCAGCACTTCCAATGCATCACTTCCCTCATTTAATCATTTAATTGTTTGCTTTTGTCTGACCCTTTCTAAAACACCAGCAAGATATGTTCTGCTAATTGCTTCTGGATTATTTAATTGCTGCTTAATACCAGAGCAGCGCTGTCCTCCTCCTGTTTCAGAACATGTTGGGTCACCTGTTCAACGTGTTTCTATGCTCTGCTGTTTTGAATAATCCTTCAGGATGGAAATAGGGGCAGTAACTAGAGTAACTGTGGTAACTACACCACTCTGATGTAGCACAGAAATGTCTGAACAATCTTCTGTAGAAAGAAACAAAAAAGAAAATCAAGGGGATAACAACTGCCTTTGGGCTTTGCAGCTAGTAATCTTCAAGAGTTTATTAAAAAAAAAATTAAAAGAAGTTAAACTGCATCACAAATATTTGGAAGACAAATAAGCCCGTGAGTTTATCATGCACATGCTGGAATTTCATGGCTAGAGATGCTCACAGGAAGGTCTGCCTGCAGGCTCAGTAAAACCAGTTCAGGAGAAAGCAGAAAATCATCAGTATTGGCATTATCTGATATTTTCTTTATATTTCATGATGAGTCTCAATTATGGTGAAAATTGAGCAGTGATGCTGCTTGGTGTAGTAGAAAATGAGTATAGAGTGAGCAAACTTTTCACATCAAGAAATGCGTAGAAAGAAGAGAAACAGCAAGCCAGAAAATTGAAAAGATGAGATCCTGCAGAGATGTTAAACACAGTCTTTATTTTGCAGAGATTTATTATGCAGTTTAAGTTAATACAGCTTTTCCTACAACTCAAAAGATACAATAAATACTTACGTTGGCTTCCTGAACCACCCTCTCCAGGTGCAGTTTGTGTTCAAGGATGCCAATTTACCTGACTGAACCTCTTGACTTCAAAGTCGAATATAAAAGTATTCAGCAAAAGAACCAACTCCAATATTTAGCACTGAAATGGGACAAAAAAAATATACTGACCATTATGGCAAACCCAGGAAACCTCCAGTTCTTTTTAATTCCATCCCCATCTCAGGCTGGGGGTTATTATCCATGACATGTGTCATTATGTCACATGAGGTTGCCTAGAGTTTTTTTGACACTCAAATAATTAGTTATCTGCTATTCCCAGCTATTTATAGTCACTGTAAATGCCTGTTTTATTGGGTGTGTGTGCTCTTTGAATGGTGCACGAGCAGCTGCTTCAGTTGCTTAGCATTTTATGTCTTTATATCATACTAAGATCACTGTCTCACATGTCACACAAAGCCAGCGAGCGTTAAGAGGCTGGAGCAGACTGAGATTAACTCATGAAAAGACAGATTTCACAGGGATATGGATGGTGTTTCTGTGATGTCACCTGATGGCAAACATGGTCAGTGGTGTGAGGAGGAATCTCAGCTTTCCCTTGGGTTTCTCAGCAATATTTCAAAACCAAAAGCCATCACCCCTCCCAGAAAAGTATTTTCAAGATGTTATGCCAAGGCTGAGCAGTGCTCAAGGAAGATGTGAGTTTTGCTGAAGGGACAAATTGATTGGAGAGATAAGAAAGGATGCTGCCAGGAGAAGTGACTGCATCTCTGTCAGCTTTAATTTACACTGCCCTTGCCGGACTTGATCATTTCTTTGAAAATGCTTCTAAACTTACTTAGCAAATAAAATGGGCCACGGCTGATTTCTTGCCTTCAGGGAAACACGGTTACACCTGAATTTTCTTCTTCTGAACCCAGAATTGGCCAAGCTCTCCTGTGCTGTATCCACACCCTCCTTGGTGTGATGTGAGACCTGGTGCTGGAACAAGTCAGGGCTAAAACATCCAAACAATGACTTGATTTGGTTTGAGTCATCTCCTGGGCATTTTTAATTTACTATCAAATGTAGCCTGAGAGATACAGCATTGGAAGGTGATGCATGCTGACCTACAAGTTGCAATTTCAAAGGTATGAAATCCTTTTCATACCCTTCTCTTAGGACACAAATCCATGTGTTTGTGGCTTCCCTTTTCCCACTGCATTTTCTGTGCAAGCCCCAAAGTCCAGCTGAGATCTTTCCTTTGCCCTCTGCAGCTACTAAAGGAACAGTTTATTCTCACCAATGCTGAGAAAGTTTTTGGCATTATTCCCTACAGCAGCAGGGTCATGTAGCCTGGAAAAACAAAGAAGAGCAAAGTGGCTTTGCTGAGCTTTATTTAAAATAATAAGTCTGGCCACAAGAGTTAAAGAGCGATTCCACAGCACCTTCCTTCATCCCAAACATTGCTGCTGCCTCTGGTCCAGTTCCAACAGGGATGGCTGAGTGCCAGGAAAATCAAAAAATGCATATTAGCCATGTTTTATAAAGAGATTTTCCTTCATAATAAATTTGCACAGTGCTTGTCCAAAATGGGAAACTGAACTGAAGGCAGCCCATTCCACCCTGCCTTGTGGCCTTAATTAAACAAACAAAAAAATCACTGCATGTGACCACATTTTTTGCATACTATTATCATAGGTGCAGATAACCTGGAGCAGTGTGGAAGTGATTTATTATCCCCAAGGCCAGAAGTGGGATCAGATCCTCTGCAATCCAAGCCCATCTGTATGATCAGGAGAGGAGCAGTGCTGTAAAACCTTAAACTGCAGCTGCAAGCCAGCAGTGGAAGCAGGCAGAGCCGTCATTCTCTGGAGAGGAGAACTGACAGAAGTTGCATTTTAATACCTGATTTTACACCACTGGTCCTGGTTTAATCAGATCAACACAGATCAGGCTGATCATACTGGGAAAGAAGAAAAAGAAAACAAGCAGTCAGCCCAGAACAAACACGTTTGTTGAAAAACATCAGAGTGTTTGGAGGATTATGTAATGTTGCAGTAAGTAACTGCATAGCTTAATTTTATGGTTTCCATGGAAACCAACAAAATGAAAGGTAAGAGTTCAGTGTTCTTGGCTCTGAGGAGCAAATCTCTTCTTCCAGACGTGCATTTGGGGGATCGGGGATTTCATCTGTCCTGCCTGGCTTTGGAGTGAAGGGATCCTTTTGGAAGCTGTGGAGATGAGATGGTCTGGGAGGTGCCTGAGCCATTCCCAGCCCCAGCTGGGCTGCACAAGTGCCTCAGACCCAGAGAGAGCCTCGTGAATTTTACATGTGGTGTGTCCTGCTGGAGATCCCAGATCACACAGGTTCTTGGTGTGACAGTGGGCAGCTTGTTTCCCTGTGGAAACTTCTTGCTAATGCAAAAAACTTCCACTCTCACCTTGTTCAAGGAGGGGAAATACAAAAAAACACCAAAGCTGCCAGGGTTGCTGTAGAAGCAAAGGATTCTGGCTGTTTCTGCTAGTTTTGGGAAAGACCAGAGCCACTTATGCTCTTCTCTTTGCTGGGGCTTAGCCCTGGAGATCTCAGTGGTGCTGACCTTGGTGAGTTGTGGATCTGATGTCCTTGGGTGAGATAGTTTAGTCTATAATTAATTTTAATGCAAGATGGAGACAGAGGAGGGGCTTGGGCAGGTCAGACCCATCTGTCCTCCCATGGCTTTGTCCCTGACACAGACAGAAGGAGACTGGCAGGTGGATGGAGAGGCTGTAACACACTGACCCAGCCTCTCCAGGCAACATGGGCAAGAAGAAAGTCGGTTTCTGTCATAAAATCATGAAATCATTTGGGGTTGGAAGGGATTTTTGTGTTGTCTTGTTCCACACCCCTGCCAAGGGCAGGGACACCTTTCACTGGACCAAGTTGCTCAGAGCCCCATCCACCCTGGTTTTGAACACTTCCAGGGATCCACAAGTTCTCTGGACAACCTATTCCATCAGTTTGTCATGCCTGGTGCTGCATCTCTTTCTGTAGTGCCTGCACCCAGCTCCCCTTTGCTACGTGATGCTGCACTCCTGCCAGCAATCCCTCAAATAAACTGCTTTTCTGGAACTTTGAAACTCATGCAAACCAAATACACAGGTGGATCTGCAAGGAATTCAAGCTGTCCTTGCTTCTGCTGAGCTGCTCCGCTGGGAAGTGACAAATGGATAAAGTGGCTCATGAGTGCTTCTAGAACCAAGCCCTAAGGGGTTAATTCCTCACTCCAAATTGCCTCCTCACTGCGTGTCCAGCTCATTTCTTGCTCTACTCTGTTGTCATCAGAGCTGCAAGGGAGCCACCAATTTCACAAGTTTTGTTTTTTAAAGAACCACAATAGTGAGGCAATACCACTTATTAGGCTGTGTTCTTACATATTTTTCATGGACTCAGAAGAGGCAGGCTGGCTGTGTGACAAACAGCCAGGGTCTGGGAGCTCCCCAAGCCATGCTGAGTCCTTCCTGGATCCGAAACCTTGGGTTGGAGCCTCTTTCCAAATGAGCAGAGAAGAGCAGTTGTATCACATTTGCATTCTGCCTTTAACTGCTGTGAAGCACCTCACTCCTTGTTAGTCCTGTGCTCTGATAGATTTTTCTTGGAGTGTGGGAAGTAGATGCCCAAAACCATCTGAGTGTCTGAGCTGTAATACCTACACTTGTAATTACTATTTTAAAAGGCTGAGGAGATAAGATTGAAGCAGATGTGCAAGTATTTTGATCCTAATTTGCGTAATATGTCTGCCAGTCTATCCCCCTGTGTAACTCTGATGGCTGAGAAGTGCAAATCTTTAAATCTGACACAGGTTTGATCAGGAGGATTTGGCTCTGAAGACAAGTTTTGCTTCATCATTCAGTGTTACTGCACTCTTGTCTCCTCTTCTGCAGCTAACTCTCTTCTTCTTGCTCTGTTAATGCTTTAAAAATCCAAAATGCATGATGCTCAATGTCACATGACACCCTGGGCTCTTAGATGAAGGACAGTTGTGTCCCTTGGCAGCCTCGTGGCTCTGCATGGAACCTCTGCTCCTTCTCCCATAGATTCATTTAGTTGGAAAAGATCTCAAAGTTCACCAAGCCCAACCATTAACCCAGCACTGTCACAGCCACCACTAAATCACGTCCCCAAGTGCCGCATCCACACAGCTCTTAAATCTCTCTAGGAATGGTGACTCCAGTGCTTGACCGTCCTTGCAGTGAAGAAATTTTTCCTGAAATCCGACTTAAATCTCTCCTGGTGCAACTTGAGCCAGTTTCCTCTTGTCCTGTTCCTTGCTGCCTTGAAGCAAAGCCTGACCCTCACCTGGCTGCACCCTCCTGTCAGGGAGCTGTGGAGAGTGTTTCAGTGTGAGTTGGGGGATTCTTTTTATCACCTCTTGTGTGGGGTTAATCAAACTTCCTCTTCCATTCCTGATAAAACCAGCAAGTCTGGCTTTGGATGTATCAACAAAGCTATTTCTAGGCAATACCAACACATCTGGTGTGCCAGAATCAGAAACTGCTTCCCTATTTGCATACAAGAAAGCAAAATTATTGGGAAAAAAAAATCTGACAGAAACCTGATGGTTCTGTGTACCTGTAGCAAGTGCACTTTGCAGCCAACACAAAATAATCACTTGAAATTAAGCTGTTTATAGTGCAGGATGTGTGTCAGTAAGAAATGATCACCCAGTGGTGCTGCAGAGCCTTGGGAACTTTTACTGATCTCCAGAAAAACTCTACAAGGCTGAAGCTTTCAGCTAATTAAAAAGGCAGATGTCAGTGTGATCCTAGGAGAGGAGACGTGTAGCTCTTCTCACAGTCTGCACCAAGTTCTGAAAGTTTTCTCTCAGGAGGATGTGGATGTCATAATGTTACAGGGGGTCAAAAAAGCAGCAGGAAAAGCTTGTGGAAAAAAAAGTCATTGAGGGCAGTTAAATATGAAGAGTCTGACTCTGGCTTGTGATACTTTGAGGGCCAAGCTGCTGAAGGGAAATAGGAATACCTGGGGAGGCTACCTCTGTGAAATACTACGAGGTCTTTGTGCCTGACTTAGTGGAGGAGATGAGCTGTTGGGTCAGGACAGAATTTGGGTTGTTCTGGAAAAGTCAGTCCTGCACTACCCTACTTCCCTTCAGAAATAGCTTTGAGATCCTCAGAGCACAAAAGGGGCTAAAATGTACCTGGGCACTGTAGGGACCAACACCTTAAGCCAGGTGGGTTATCTTAGGTAGGCTCCTCCACTCATCCTCATTTCAGGTCTCATCCAACTCCAGATACTTCCCATTTAAAAAAATCCCAAAAGGGAGGCCACAGATGGTAATGCTGGAGGTGAGAGTGTTCCTGTCTCTACCTAGTCTTGTTCACCCATCAACTTGATTTCATGGATGGGAGGGGTTCTTGTCTTCCTCAAGAAATTCCACATGCATGATGGACGCTTTGCCAGGGAAAATTAGATCACATGTTCACAGCATCCCCCACGGAATACACGGCCCTGTTGCAAAACATTTGCTGCCAGATATTAAGGAATGAGATCTCTTCTGCCAGTGGCATTATTAAACAGCATGGGGAGAGTTTTGTATCCAAAATCCACCTTAATATTGATGTGTTCATAGGA
The DNA here is from genome assembly GCA_013400075.1 of Hippolais icterina. NCBI lineage: Eukaryota > Metazoa > Chordata > Aves > Passeriformes > Sylviidae > Hippolais > Hippolais icterina. The sequence continues at coordinate 211,850 of VWYN01029974.1, read as the reverse complement.
ACAGATGTCTGCTTGCTTCCTGCGCAATGTGTTACCAGATTAGAGATTTTACAGCAACAGCCTTAATTAGAAGCATGTTATTATTCAGTACTAAAAGCCTCTTTTGGAGGTGTAAATCCCTGCAACACAGGGATCCAAACCTTCCTCCTCTCCAGTCCATCTACTGTGAGCAAGGGACTTTTGTCCAAACATTTTGCACTTCAGAGATTATATATATCCTTATTTTCAAGGTGGGTCTGGGCGCTGGATTGAATCTGAGCTTGCCTGAGATGGGAGGGAAAATCAGTGTACAACAGGGCAAGGAATTCAGATCCATGAGCCAGAAGGGCTGGGAATGCTCTGGGAGTTTCCTGTTGTTGAATAAAGTCAACACCAAGTGAGGTGCCAATGCTGCACTGTTGGGATGGTAACAGTGAATTCTTCTTTGTGGGTGGGGCTGCCCTGACTTTATTCTGTCCTTGCTGAGTATTAGAAAGCTGCTCCCTATCACCTGTTCTTTCAGTCTCTGCAGCAGCTTCTTTGCTTTCTTTCAAGAAAGAGTCTCTGGAAGGAAATCTGGCAATGCTGCAAATAACAGGGAAAGGGCAGAAGGGAGGGACATTGAACGCCAACTAATTCTGTGAGGTAGGGAGTAGTGTATGTTGGTTTGAGTAAGAAACCTTTTCTGTGTGTCCCAGCTGAAAATATTTCAAGGCAGGAAAAGTAATTTCTTTGTTTTTCCTACAGCACTCACTAGCTCTAACACCATTTAGTGCTTCTAGACACAACCAAAATATAAACTCCAAGTCACTTTTGTTTCTCTTTAAAAACATCAGCTTGGCACATGGACACAAAGACACAGGAAAATTGAAGAAATGCATCAGGTGACTTGGCAAACTTCCTTTTTTGTCCACTCATCTTTCTGTGGGAAGGTTTACCTATTTGTAGCACAGTATTTTGTAAGAAACTGCTTTTAGATAGAAAGGGTTTCAGATGGACATGTGACAGTCAGATGGATATTTCTTCTAAAAGAAGAAAGTCCTATTCCTCAAATAGGTTTTTAGTTCATATTTCTTTCCAGTGCTCATTTTCTCAAGTTCAAAAATGCCTTTCCATCTAAAAGAAAAATAAATCCTTTTGACCTTAAGGAATTTATTTGCTGTTATAAAATACAGCACATCTGAACATCAAGAAAACAAAACAAATAAAAACTTAGTTTAGAATGAACACCAAAAATATCAAGACAAGGAGTCAGGAGAAATATTTCTGGAGATGTTCTTCAAAATCTTTTTTGAAAAGATTTTGTTCTTCAAAATCTTCTTTGTCTTGCTCAAATTTGATATCTGAAACAACCTGGGATCAGCAGAAATTGTCTGAGTATTTCCCACTCTAGGTTGGCATCAAGAAAAGAGAGGCCAAGCATTGCACGTTGTGTCTGGGTGAGAAGATGGGGATATTCCTTGGAGGACAAAAGATTTGCAATCTCATGGGAGTAAGCCTTGGTTTGAGGGTAAAAGATTCCATTAAGTCTGAAGAGGAGAAAATCCTGGCATGACCTTCAGTCAGGAGGGAAACATCTTCCCAGGTATTTCCCACAGGGACTTGTTGGTCTCAGCACATAAAAACCAGGAGCAAGCTCCAATGAAGCACGTGAGACCTTCAGCCAAGAGTGAGGCAGGATTTGCTGTCTTCAGGAGACTGTGATCCTGCAGAGGTCTCTTTTTGCCTGGGGTTGCATTGCTTGGTAGATGCTCTGCTCTTCTTGACCTTCACCAGTGCTCCTGGCGCCTATATCGAGGTTCAGGTCCAAGGAATGGCTCCATGTGGAACCAGGTGCGCGTGGAAAGAGCTCGTAGGGAGGTCTGAAGGCTTCATGGAAACACATATCCTGATTCAGGGCTGAACTGGTGGCCTGAGCAGAGCCAGCTCTGTTCTCAGAGTGTGGTTTATCTCCACAAGTCATCTCTTGCTGTCATTTTCATGACAATCTAGACTTCATTTTTTCACTGGCAAGTTTCCAAACCCTGTTTCATTGGAAACACTAAGATTCAGTGCTTACATTGGCTGAGTCTTTGGAAGGATGCTGTCTCTCCTCTCAAAACCCATCTAAGATGTGCTGTTTATTTGATTTCCTTTTCTTGTTTTTAATTCAGACTGGTTTCTTATTCCAAATCTGTAAGGACCCTAGTAGCTCTCTTAAAAATGTACTTTATAAAGTACTTTATAAATGTGGATTTATTGAAGTTGGATTGTCTTAGACTTTCAGAAGAAGTTTGTTCATTTGAATAGTATTTAGAACGCATTTGCATTTGCAAAATGTCTTCAAATGATTTCACAGATGCCAGAAAAGCATCAGCTGTTTCAACCTCCTTCTGACTCCTGCTCTTCATTCAGAAGCCGTGAGAGGAGCAGCATCACTTCCCATCATCCTGAAACTCTGGTTGGTGGTTTCTCTGCTGGCCTTGCACTAAACTCTCCTTTCAGAAGGGTTGAATGGTCTCACCTCCCACCAAAGTCAAGGCAAGGTGAAGATGCTCAGCCCCTTTGCTGGATCCACTCCCTGGTTTCCAAGGCAACTGCTCTTGGGCAGGATTTAATGAGAAGGTGAGGACAACCACGAGGCCCTTTGAACAGGCAGGGGAACGCAGAGCTCACAGAAATGATTGTGCTTTTTAAGGGAAAAGGACAGGCAGGTGGACTGAATGGACAATAAATTATCTGACATTTTAATGGGTTAACATGATATTGCAGAAAATGACCTGAATAAAGTGGCTCAATCCCTGCGGAGAAAAGTAAAATAAAATAGGCATAATGGAAAGAGGGCCCGTAAAAGGCTGAAATGGGGGTTTATTCAAACTGTCTAAATGGGAGTGAAAGGAGCAAGTTACAACCCTTGTTACAGCCTCTTAGCAGCAGTTGGTCTCAAAATGAATTGGAAAAAAATGTATCTGTGATAACCTGACATAGCAAAGCTGGTTGGGTAAGCTCCATAAAACACAGCCTTTATATCAGTGCCACAAATCAGAAGCTATTTGCAAGAGATTTTACAGCACAGGCAACAGGTACTCCTTGTTCTAATGTCAAGCAGTGTCATCTGTTACAAGAAAAGTGGAATTGCTGCTTGTAACCAAAATGCCTCAGATCATGTTTATGCTGTCTCATGCATTTCTTCAGCCTGGAATTTTCCAGGTTTATTATAAGATGAGTAGGCTTACCTCTTAAAATCAAGAAAGATCTTGTGAAAATAAAGATCTATCTATCCTGTGCGTGGGGTGGGAGAGTTAAGGAAATATAGACTTCTAATTCTACGAGAAATACTGATATTTTAATACATTTCCCATTGTAATCATTTACCTTTTTCACTAGGATAAAATTTGAGCCTTTTCAATTTAGTATTAGAAACCTTCTTTATATAAAGTCAATCTTGACGTGAAAGTAGCTCTGTCCATCACATCTCAAAAGCTTTGAGCAAACTGTAAGAGTAATTGATTCTGACCTTATTAAGAATGATTTTATGATTTTGAAAACTCTATTTTGGGGAGATGAAGGGAGGAGAGTCATATAAGATCAACTTAGAGGGGAAAAAACCTTTTTTTTTAAAATTAATTAAGAGATGTTTCGCGCTAAAACATTTTGTATGGCTAATGGGGCATTTGTAATGATTTTTGTATCCCTTTTAAATGAAGCACTGGCACTTTCAGACTTGAAAACAATTATTTTACAACTGAAAAGGAGATAAATTTACTTTCAGAAATGCTGAAATAAAATGTTCTAACTGGTGTATGGTTGGAAAAAAATTTTAAAAAGGGAATTTTTGACAGAATGGTGTTCATCCATTCCACCCAATCAGAAATAATTACAGCCCTGTTGTCACCCTCTACTACTCTGGAGTTGGGTTTTGGTGAATTAAGTGTTTATAGAGCTTTAAATAAAATTAGGAGTTTCAACCTTTTGACAGAAAGACATGAAGCCATTGTAAGGACAACTACAGAGCCAGTCTGCCTGGTGATAACCACAAATTTTGGGGGGAATTGTAAATATGTGCCACCCAACAGCAGGCTTCTCCAACTACAATTTCCACGCAAGAGCCACAGCCCTGCACAGGTTAAACATCCAGGTGCTGCCAGGGTGAAATAAAAGCAAAGATGGAGATGAAGAAACAACTTTTTCTGTTGTTTTGGTGACTCTGGTACCACTTAGCCTAGGTAGGATGTCACCTCCTCTGCTCCACAGGCAGACCCAGAATACCTGGAGGTTCCTGCAGGCTTCAGTGCTCTGTCTTTCAATTTGCAGGCCAGGCTTTAGCTCCTTGTTTTCAATCTGATATTTCATGTATTTTTATGTATTTTTTGTGTAGCTCTTTTATACAGTCATTGCAGAGAGGGAAGTGAGTGAACAGTTCTCCCTTCAAACACAATCCTGAAGGTCACAATTTTAGCATCTATGGAATGTTTTTTTGGCCATGTCAGCATTTTTTTTGCTCATGCTTCTTTATGGATGACTTTAAAAAAGGTGTCTCCAACCATAAAATTCTACCAGTGTTTCATCTCATCGAGTATTTTCTTGGATGCTGTAGCCAAGATCACTTGACTAATTCAGCTTGTAAAGTACTACTGGGAAGGAGTATTTATGGTAGTCCCAGCAAGGACAACCAAATTAGCTGTAGCAAGCAGCCAGCCCGAAGAAGAAATAAAATGAGGGAGCGAGATAATTTGGAACAAAATGTAAAAGACACACAAATCATTTAATAAAGGTTTTTCCCGGAGGAAACTTTCCAAGCAGCTGAACACCAGGACAGCTGAGAGAAATGAGGTCAATTGTGTTTAGACACAATGTGTACATTTTATTTTTTTAAATGATCGTCATTTGTCAAACTTTATGGGCCAGGTTCATTCCTCAGATTGGCTGATACTGGAATTTCACTCATTACAATAAGGTTTTGTCTTTAGTAGACGGGAAGGTGGAGAGAGTAATTTATTTCAAGGAAACTGTAAAATATTCACTGAGGTGGAATGGTATTGTGTAGAACTGGGAAATAAAAGGGAGTATAAATAGGGAGCGGGATGGAATAGCTCTGCTTTCCCAAGAAGTGCAGCAAACAAACAACAAATACCTGTAATTCTTAAGCAGGAGCCTGGGTTAGAAAACTCTCTTGCACATAGGTTCAACGTTACATATTTTACATTCTTCTCATTGAACTAATAAATCTAAGTCCAGACACAAATAATAGAAGCATTGGAGTCCAGAGGTACAAGAGGTAAAAGCAACAAATGCCTTCATTCTCAGAATAAAAATGCCTTTTACATTTGCAGCGGAAAGAGAGCATTTGAAGACCTGGTTTTATACACTGCTTTTATATTGCATTAATCTAATAATAAACTCTGATTAAGAAAAAAAACCAACAACAACAACCAGAGCTGGAGCTTATTCATCCCCTCTGAAGCTGAGACAACACAATCTGCAGCAGAAAACACATAATATCCCTGAGACAGCTCTGCTGCAAGATTCCAGCATGATTTTATCCTTTCTGGTTTGCATCCTCCTCAATTGCCCTTCCTCTAAGATGAAAACAAATCAAATTCATTTTTGCCATCCAGAATAAGGGAGCTCATATCCACACACATGCACTGGAACAATCACAGAACGGCTTTGATTGGAAGGGACCTGGAAAATCATCCAGTTCTACACACTACCACGGGCAGGGACAACTTCCACTGTCCCAGGGTGCTCAAAGCCCCATCCAACCTGGCCTTGGGCACTTCCAGGGATCCAGGGGCAGCCACAGCTTCTCTGGGTAACTGCACCAGGGCCCCACCACCTTCACAGGGAGGAATTTCTTTGGTCTTGGCAAGAGACACTTGAGAAGTTTATGACATGGATATACGGATGGATATATGGATGTATGGATGGACTGGACCCCTCAACACCTACCAGAAGGATCAGGCCATGGATTGTGAGATCTGCCCTTCCCAGCAGTGACCTGTCCCTGCACAAGTAGAGACATTTCAGCAAGGGAGTCTCCATGTCCCTGGAAATTGTTCAGCAGTGAGAGGAAAAGCTGTGAAATACACAGCAGACAAAGCCAAGGTGTGGCTGGGACTCTTTTGTTGCAAGTTTTCCTCTTTTCTGGGTCACCAGAAAACAGCCAGTGACAGTCCCCTTAATTAAAGAGGACCATAAATCACATGGACATTCCTGGAGAGAGGAAAATTCCTTAAGCAACCTTGGTTTCTCCTTTCTCCTTTTGGAGCTGCATGGCCAAAGAGGCATAAAGGTGAGTCTGTCTGGCACAGAGGGTGAACTCTCTGATGGAAATCCACAGAGAAGGGAAGGTTTCACTCAGAATTTACAGAGAATCACTGGGTTGGAAGAGACCTTCAAGATCATCGAGTCCAACCCAGCTCTAACACTTCAACTAAACCATGGCACCCAGTGCCACATCCAGGCTTTTTTTAAACACATCCAGGGATGGTGACTCCACCACCTCCCCGGGCAGACCATTCCAATACTTTATTTTTCTTTCAGTAAAAAACCTTTTCCTAATATCCACCCTGTATTTCCCTTGGTGAAGCTTGAGCCTGTGTCCTCTCCTTCTGTCAGTGCTGCCTGGAGAAAGAGACCAACCTGTTCTGCTTCTCACAGGGAAGAAACAAAAGCAAACAGCATCACTCCAAATCCACATCCTCCTGTTATCCTCTTGCCCACTGCCTTGTTGAACACACTGTGTGCGTGTTTGTTTTCTCTTTGAGGCCCGTTTTTATTTAATGCCACAAAGATGTGCAGCTTGGAGAGAGCAGGAATCCTTTGAACGTTTAATTAGGGCTGAGGGGGGTGCTCTCTCCCTCTGCCCACACTCTCAGCTCACATCTGGGTGTGCCAGCTTCCCCAGGCACTGGGGGGGAATGAGGATACCCTGGAGACTGTGAAATGAAAGCAAAGCAATCCAGGCAGCCTCAGATGTGCACCCGCACCAAGCTGCTGAGAAACAGCAGTTTAGCTATGCCAATTTTTTTTTTTTTTTTCCTTCTTTTTAATTGACATAGCCCTACATCCTTTGATCTTTGAAGGGCATGTTTATCCAACATTGTTCAGTGCAGCTATACTGCTTCTGGTTACAAATTGTGAGAGTCATGTTCTGTTTCAGTGAAACAATAGGATTTAATTATTAGCAGCCTTCAAAGACAAATGCAGGGCTCAGAGTCTTCTCTGATTACAAGGTCAGAGCAGCAGATCAGTGGTTGGGAGCAACAGAGTTAACAGTATTGTTTACATTATTCTGGGGGAAAAAGACTTCACTTCCTAATTTTACATTCGCTTTTCAAATTTTCTGCATTTGTAAAAAAAAAAAAAAGTAATCAACACATAAATCAGAATTTTGATTTGGTTTCACTTAAAGGTGAAATTTATTAATGGTTGGTTGTCCTTATGAAATGCATGTACTGTGTTTGGATGCTAAGTGCAGGAATAGAGGGGACAGCTGCCATCAGGAAGTCAAACAAGGTGAGCAAAACATTTATTCTGGGCTTTAAAGACGGGGAAAAGATTAGTTAAAAACTTTAGGAATTCTGCTTAAAGGGGAAGGTACTGACATACTCTATTCAGAGGAGTAATTCACCACAAAATTATTGTAGGCATAGAATGAAGTCACTCATATGTGATGGATTCTCCATTACTGGAATTTTTAAGAACAGGTAAGGTAAAGATCTTGCAGGAGCAGTTTTGGAAGGGATCCTCTGCTGTGGATGTGTGGGTAGAGATTTTGGAAGTGAAGCTTGACTCAGGTTCCCCAACATAAACAGGCTTTGCATGTCATGATAACCCAGGGAATATCAGCTTTTACTGCTAATAATTGTAGATCTTAATCATTTAGGCATATGTGTCATTCCAAGCACAAGATGTGCTCAGTTTATGGCCCAGTGAGACATTCAATTAAAGATAAATCATCTTAGATATCAGTCTCTGGAGAAGTATGTGTTTTCCCTGTGTCTGTGGCTACTAAAGATAGAGGTAGTCTAGACTAAAATCCACTAAAGAAAATGGAATGAATCTGAAACTTAGCTTGCCAATTGCTGCTTCCTACTAACTTTTGGCTTGAATGTTTTCACAAATAATTTTCTAATTGTCTTTCATTTATTTTCCTTTTTCTCTAAATGAAACAAGGCCTGAAGACACCAAACAAGGAGCGCAGAATATGAGATAAAACACAGAAAACCAAAAAGAACTAAGGAAATTCCTTAACTCAGAAAAAGGGGCTATTTTAGATTAATATTTCACTTAATTGGAGCTATTGGAATAATTAATTTTGTTCTTTGACCATCCTGCTGTGATAATAACACAGGGTGAGGAGAGAGGTGTCCTCTCCAGATGTCAGAGTTCATCATCCTCATCACAGAGCCCAGCAGGGATTTTGTCCATTGGTTTAGGGACCCCACTTTAATCTGATTTTCACCACTGAGTGGCACCCAATACTACTCCTAAAAGAATAAGAGACAAGCCAAACAAGAAGCTTGTCTGGATAAACCTTGTGTAGAGTGTAACCAAAATGGGAAAAAATAGGAAAAAAGTGAGCAGAGTTATGGAAATCAAATAATCTGGGACTGGTGACATCAAAGGTGTAAAGAATGGCAAGCATCAGGGAGAGGAAGGTGATAAAGCTTTGAAATTTCTGTGGTTAACTGAGAATTACTGTGTCTTTACTGGTTCAGACACAGGCCTTACTTCTGCATGCTGAATTGTGTTCTCAATTTATAAGGTTTGGACTTGACAATGAAGGATGAAGGTTAGACTTGATCTTGGAGGTCTTTCCCAACCTTAATGATTCAATGGGTCTATGAAGTTTTTTGGGTTTGGTGGCTTTGGTTTTTTGTGGTTGTTTTGTGGTTGTTATTGTTGTTGTTGGTTGGTGTTTTGGTTTGGTTTTGGTTGTTTGTTTGTGGGGTTTGTTTGGGTTTTGTTTGTTTATGGGGTTTTGATTGATGTTTGTTTTTTGGTTGTTTGCANTGATGTTTGTTTTTTTGGTGTTTGGTTTTTGTTTGTTTGCCTTTTTGGGTGTTTGCTTGTTTGTTTGCATGAAGTTTGTTTGTTTGTTGCGGAGTTGTTTTTTGTTTTGTTTTGGTTTTGTTTTTTATTTCCAGCTGAGAGAAATGAGAAATCATTGAGCTTGCTGCTATTTTAGCTTGAGTGAGAGCATGAACAGAAGTCTGGACATTAAAGTATTTGGAAGGAATAAGATCTGGTGCATCTTTAGGTCTTCAGGCTGGTGAATAGCTAACAAAATGTCATTTCTATATCATCATATTAGGCAGAGGTGCCCAATTTCCACTGAGCACCTTTCCCCACTTCCTTCCTCATCTCTGGAAATCTTTGGACCTGTTTGAAGATATCACATAGCACACTGTCTTGTTCTGGGATTAGTCCCACTGACCTGCTGGGTTAGAGGAAATCAGGTTAAAGTAAATCAGGTAATTAAGACCCCAACCCACTGAGATTCTTTATTCATTAGCTGCCCAAAGCTTGGTCCAGCAATTAACATTGTATTCCCAATACAGCCACCAGAGCAAACCGTGCCAGGGATTTTATTTTAACATGCTGAGACAGTTCCCATACCACTGGCACACCCAACATCCACATTTCTGTTTCAGGAGGTGAAGTCCTCAAATCAGCATTCATGGCTTGGGCTGCAATTCCGTGGCAGAAGACAGGATAAAACTTGGAGATAAAGCAAAATCCCCGCTTGTATTTATTGCCGTGAAACCACAGCTGGACGATGTCTGGGTTTTGCTTGGTCAGGCTTTCCTTTATTGTGTGTTTTGTCTTATTGGAGTCCTGTGACACAAACCAGCCTCATTCCACAGAGCATCCCTCATAATCCCATCCCCAGAGACATTATCACAGTGGAGATTACAACCACAGGCAGCGTTGCTGTTGCAAACACTCCCAAGTCGTTTTTCCACCGTGACTTTTGCTGCCTGTTGTTTGTGCTGGGGTTGCTCTATGTGTGCCAGGCTGTGGAATCTCACAGCATGAATGGTTATTCTTAGCTGATTACACAGATCTGTGTTCAGCTCACAGCTCACAGATCTGTGTTCAGCTCCTACCACACATCTGCCAACAGGGTCGTGGGCAGATGGATCAGCTCTGTTGGGTTTTTCTTCTCTAGCATGTTTGTTCCTAAATCTCATTAATTTCAGTGCTCAAAAATCTTACAAAATTTGGCTTTTGGGCTCAAAGCACCCTACTGAGGATATATTATTTCTGAAAATCCCTCTATGCTGCTGGAGAAAACAGTGATTTTCAGAAAAGAGCAAACTCTCCAAGAGAACACTGCCCTCTTGGACTGTGAGTGCGCTCTGCACACCAGATATGCAAATACAGACTCATAAGTAAAGGTAAATGGAAAGAGAAAGTGGGGTTTTTCCTCAGAATTCATCCTTTTAGATTGCTGAAGGATCTGGAGCCCCAAGAGGAGCTGAGGGAGCTGGGAAAAGGGTTCAGCCTGGAGAAAAGGAGGCTCAGGGGGGACCTTGTGGCTCTGCACAACTCCCTGCCAGGAGGGGACAGCCAGGGGGGTCAGGATCTGCTCCCAGAGAGAAAGTGAGGACAAGAGGAAAGGGCTTCAAGTTGTGCCAAGGAGGTTGAGATGGGATATTAGGAAAAAATTTCTTCACAGAAAGAGTGTCCAAACATTGGAACTGGCTGTTCAGGGAAGTGGTGGAGTCACCACCCCTGGAGCGGCTCGAATAAGTCATTCAGGTGTGGTGCTAAGAGGTTTGGTTTAGTGGAGGGTTTGGCAGTGCTGGGGAAATAGTTGGACTCAAGGATATCAGGTGTCTTTTGCAACCTCAATGATCCTGTGATTCTGTGAAATGGGAAGGTTGAGGCTTCACTGACACCTTTTGCAGTCACTGAGAACGTGGAGAGGAGCTCAGCTCAACTTGGACACCCATTCTCAACTCCTTTCAGGCAGCTGAAGAAAACCCAACCACATGGCAATTAGTACTTTAATTAGGATCAGCCTGAGCAAATACTTAGGCAAAATACACTGCTCTGCCTGAAAGGCTTCAATCTGAGTTGGCATCAATGTCAGTGTGCAGAATTGTTTGTGCTGGATCATGGACAAAGTTACCAAGAAGCCAAATTCAGAGGAATGAATGGAGCTGGGCTGGGAGCAGGAAGAAGGCAGCGAGTATTTTTGCAGGCTAAAGACAATTGCTTTAATTACACCCACTCACAAGAAAAAAAAAAAATAGAAACGTTGCTGAGAAACACTCTCAGGTTTCTGTTTTCCAAACCTAAATAATGATTTTCATATTCATTGACAAGATTCATTAGCTGGAATTAGAGGGTGTTTCTGACACACTCTCCTGTTCCCCCATCCCCAGTACATTGTCCATCTAGAAACAAGGGGAGAAAGATGTTTGAGATTCTTGTGTCAGCATCTCAATGGGAAAAAGAGAAGTGTGTTTTTCCTGGAGAATGAAAACCATGGCAATAATTTACACAAAAAATAGCAAACACCCAATAAAGTGAACAAGAGAGAAGAAAGGAATATCCTGGGATAATTTGGTGGGGGGTAAATTTAGCCCAACAGCAGGAAAAAATGACTAAGACCTTTGTCATAACAGTGAAATGTGCACTGTGTCTAACGACAGCAACTTTGGGTTTTTTTATGGGGCCTTTTAGCTGGCATCCATCCCCTCGTGCTGACAGACAGTTTACATTATCCCAGCAGCATCTATTTGTGTCAGTGATGCCTTGGGAAAGCTGACCTGAAACAGAGGCTGGACAGAGCTAGAGAATAAAATAGGGATTTATTGGAAGGCCTTTAGGGTACGCCTTGGGCAGGACAAAAGGCTGACCAGGGCTAAACCCAAAGTGGACTTAGAATGGTTACAAAATGGACGGCCCATCACGAGGTCTCACACTTTTATAAGTTTTGGTCCATTTGCATATTGGGGTTTAATTGTCCAATTACAACTTCAGGTTGTGAGGTTTCATCCTTCTTGTTCCTCCCTCCAGCCACCCTTGTTTGTGCTTTTGGGCCTGAAAGTTGTCCTTGGTCTTCAGAAGGAAAAGGATTTGTTTTGTCCACCTACTCTGTGGAGAAAGCTGATTAACACTGAATGTGAAGCTCAAAACTACACACCTAGTGTGTACAGAACCTGAAAACCACGAAAGCATCAAACTTAAGGCATCATCAGGGAAGGGATTGCGGTGCCAAACGCTGAGTAAATGTCTGCTGCCCTCCTGTGTACATCCACAAAAAGACACACGCCAGGATGCCCTGGATTTGTATCCCAAGGCATCCAGCTCCCGGGGGAGCTGCTGGCGTGGAGTGCCTGCGCTGTGTTTACCCCTGATTTGTGCCGCTGATTCATCCTCGAGCTGATCCACATCTCTGCTGATGGATCCGGGCCCTTGTTCTCCCACCATCTGTTTGTTGTATCCGTGTGTTTTAGATGCCATTTGTTGCTCCGTGTGTGCGGTGGGGGGAAAGGGCTGTGAGTGGAAGAGAAGTGCGGTTTGGATTGTGCGCTGCGAGAGCAGCACAATAAGGGGGGGTTTGGAGCCAGCATCGGCAGCCTCGAGTTGTCCAGAGCGTTTTTCCTGGGAGAATGGGCAGTAGTTTCCATCAAGAGACTGATAAAACACAGANAACAAAACCCAAACCCCAAACCACCTCAAGTCATATTTTCAAGAACCACTTAAACAGAATTCACCCTTCCCTGGGGGAGCAGGTAGTTCACAGCATCACTGCCCCTCAGCCCTGTTCCCTGAGATTTGTCTGGGATTATTCACTTGTGACACAATTAAATGGAAGCTGAGTGTTCTACGTGCTCATTTCTGACCGTGAGAACTCTTGCACAAAGTTCCCTCCTTACCTAAGCACAGATCAGGGTTTAGGGTGAGTGCTTTGATGGTGATCATTTAGCAAATTATTCCTAGCACCGGTTGGTAGTAAGAAAATAACATGATGTCCAAAAATACTATGCCAGTGAAAATGCCTTTTAGGCCTTATTAAATCTATGATATATATTAAATTTTCTTCATCCTTTCAGTGCTTAAATGGGGCTTATGAAAAATAGCAAAAGTGAATTTTCTCATGGACAGATATTGGGGGAAGTAAAAGAGGAGAGATTTAGATTAGAAATTAGGAAGAAATTCTTTCCTGTGAGGGTGGTGAGGCCCTGGCACAGGCTGTCCAGAGAAGATGTGGCTGCCCCTGCATCCCAGGAAGTGCCCAAGGCCAGGTTGGATGGGACTTGAAGCAACCTGGGATAGTGGAAGGTGTCCCTACCCATGGCAGAGGGTGGAACTGGGTGATCTTTAAAATCATTTCCAACCCAAAGCATTCTATGATTCCGTGATTTTTCTCAGCACAAACACACATACACACAAAAAAAAAGTTGCATTGCTCTGTGCAAAACAAATTTCTTTGCTCCTTCTTGTTTCCCAAACATGGGGGAAATGTATTTTATTCAAGACACCTCCCTTCTGCATGGTTTCAGCTCTGGAAGGTGAGTAGGTTTTGAAGAGTTAATTATAAAGTTCCTGTTTAGGAGCGTGAGACCAAATCTTGTTCTTAGATGTGCTGCCCCCCTTGGTTACAGTTGAGTGATTTCAATAGGAAATCCAGTCATGCAGGTGTAATTGTGGAAAAGAAAAGCACAGCCTAAGGGTTCAACAGTCCTAAAATATCCTTAAAAATGATGACAGGTAAAAAACCCCCAAACCAGCAAACCTGGGAACCTAGGTTTTCCTGTTTGTTCCTGTGTGGTTGGGATAAATGCAAATGTCTAATCACAAATACATCTAAAATGAAAATAAAACTAAATCTGCAATTTTATTTTATTTATTTTATTTTAGTGTCAAAATTTGTGGATTAGAGGGATTTCTTTTATAGAATAATCATTTGCATGGCAGAATGCTGCAAAACACCAAAACCTGGCAGTTTGATCCATGAATTTCCTGAGCTGAAAAGCTTCCTTGTGGAATAAGATCAGGACAGAACAGCATGACATTACACAACTGTTGTGTAGAGTTAAATAAACAGTGTGGGGATTAAATGCCATTTCTCAGATAGGACTAAGCTGTAATGGCTCTGGCTGCTTTCATCTAGGGTTTTTTATGAGTTGTTGGATGGAGAACCCAGCTGACAAGGACAAGTTTCCAGCTCCATCTCATTTCCTATTCAGCTGCTTTGGCTGAAGGAGTTTGCAGGGCTCTGCTGGGGCAGAGTTATGGAGCTGACACTTTCTTGGCTCCATGTCCCAGCAGAGGGAAGGAAAGAAGAAATCAGGAGTTCTGTGCCAAGACTTTGCAATCTTGTCACATCTCACTGGCACTTCTGCCAGGGGTGACAGGGAGGAGAGAGGTGAATGGAGGGACCAAGGGAAGGCACGGCAGTGCCTGTCTGTCTCCTCCAGGAGCTCACCCCGGTTCTGTGATCTCCATGCCCAAGCTGGGGGGTGAGGATGGGCTGGGAAAAGCCCTGAATAAAGCCCCCACAGTTGAAGGGAGTGAAATGGCAGGTCAGCCCCACACACTGGCTACAGCACTTGGTCTCCAGAATGTCCTCAGAAGATAAAGTGACCCTGCTTTGAGCTCAGAGAGGCACAGGGGTTGCCTCTATCTCAGGAGATCTTTGCCCTGGTTTTTTTAGGGGGTTTGTTGGAGCTGGCTGACAAGGGTCAATATATCCTTCCAGCAGGATCTGCCTGCATTGAACTAAGAATGCAAGTGGGTGAAGCAAGCCTGGAATCTCCAATTTGTTCTTTCATGCAGCAGTGCTCAAACTGAAATTCTGCTTTGGGGGAATCCGTCCTGAAGGAAAACCATTCTGTGGTCAATGTGCAGACTTGTACAAGGGAAGAATTAAAGTACTGCTTTTCTTCTCCCAAGTACACAAAAATGTCCATTGGGAGTTTTCCATGGAAAATAGCAACAAGGGAACTCTAGGGAGTAAAATACTGAATTCAATGGGCCAGCATATGTCATGAAAACCAGAGTTTTCATCAAGACATGAGATGTGGTGAGACATGAGTCCTCTTTTCCATTTGTCAATCAATTTGGGATAATTCTGAATCAGAATGAGGGGAGTCACATGAGGAATTTGTTAAATGGCTCAAAACTGTTGACATGGCTACAGAAATAAGAAGGCTGTTTGGATTTCAGGAGGATTAAATTGTATTTATTTATCTCCTGCCTCCCCAGGAAGGAAACATTTTGATTCTGTCACGTTCTCTGGCTCACTCACATGGCCCAGTCTTTGCTGGAAGGACCTTCCCATTACTTTTGGGTGTAGTTTAGTACCCACCACACAAAGGATCTCAATCTTTCTCTTTTAAGATGTAATTCCCTCATGACTAGGACACTCCTTTACTCTCAGATTGGTGTGGGGTTTCTCAACACAACAGGCAAGATTTTACCACCTTGGAAGTGAAGGAGCAAGGACAGGACAGGCTCTTCCACTTAGGGAAGTAGAAGGAGGAGATGAAAGCAAAAATACAGACCCAGAATGAATCCTAAAGAAAGTCTCTCCTTGTTATGGACATGATGATTGTTACTGCAGGTGGCCACACTTAAGCAATGGTCACCAGCCCAAAAGTCCTGGCTGTGACTTCAGCAGTGGCTGCTTTCCTACCTATTTCATCTTAAACAAGCCCTCTTGTCACTTCTGGTTGCCTTTATTTCTGTTGGAGATGGAAACACTCGTATGGGATTCTATCACATCCTCTGGGAACATCCTCTGGGGGTAGGGTACAGCTGAAGACAATTCAGGTACTCAGAGGATGGTCCAGTCACATGAAAATAATTCCACACAGATGTTTTCTCAGGGTGACTCCTTCCTCTTCTCTCTGTGCTCTGGTTTGAATAAGAAAAACTTGCTGAACAGGCACCCCAGGGGGTTGATGTATTCCACAACCAATGGAAAGCAATGCCAGCATCTTCCCAACAAATGCTTTTTCCTGCACATGCAGCTCTTTCTTCCAGCAACTGGTTGCAAATAAGCTTTATTGCTCAATGGCTGGCTCAAGTAGACATTTAACAGGCTTTAATTCTTCATCGGGCTTCAGATTTTCCACCCAGGAAATCTTCCTCCTTTTTAGCGCCTCTCTTTTCTTTCCCTTTGTTAAAAGCGGGACATGACAGCCTGCAGGGTGATGTCTATTGTTGTGAGTTGAAAGATCTAGCACACTCCAGAGTCTGAGAGCATGAATGAATTATTAACATCCTTCCCCACTGCCATGGGTAATGTATGCAGCACTTGAAAAGCCTTTTCTTCCCGCTTAAAGCAGGGGAGATGTTTAGCAGCTATTCAAAACAGCCTGGCAGATGCTGTGTTAATATTGCTCAACCAGGGCTTGACAAGGGGTGAATTTTGGATCCTTCTAGTTCATCAAGAGAAGGACCATGGCCCAGGAGGAGAAGCAGCAGCATTCCAGCCGTAATTAAACAGCTTGTCCCGACATGCTAATTAGTGTGGGAGGAGGAAGGGTGGCACTACTCATTTTTCAACCATGGCTGCTGCTGTCTAACTTCTCTCAGATGACCAGGACAGGTTAACCAAGCACAGTCACCTGGAGATCACTCTGTGGTCAAAGGGGTGTTAATTCACAGAATCACAGAATCATGGAATGGTTTGGGTTGAAAGGGACCTTAAAAATCATCTCATTCCATGGCAGGGACGCCTTCCACTATCCCAGGTGGCTCCAAGCCCCATCCAACCTGTCCTTGGACACATCCAGGGGTGTGGCAGCCACAGCTTCTATGGACAACTTGTGTCAGGACTTCTCCACTCTCTTAGCAAAGAACTTCTTCCTCATATCTAAACTAAATCTACTCTTCTTCAGTTTAAAGGGACTCCCTCTTGTCCAGTCACCACATGATGCTGTGAAAAGTCCCTCTCCTGCCTCCTTGTAAGCCTCCTTTAGATCCTGGAAGGTGAATTAGCTCCCAAAATGGTTTTGCATCGTTCTCCAGTTCTATCTGCCCCTCTCCACTGAGTTTCTGGAGTCTCATTGTCACAGCCTGTCTCCTCCTCCTTAGTGCCCCTCTTGCACCACATCTCCAGCTCCTGCTCTGCTTCACCTGTGGTTGTCCCCTGATAACTCCTCTGCTGAGCACCCCTGCCTGTGGGGATGGTGATTCCAGAGAGCCTGAGCTGGGAACCTTTCCTGGAAGCAGTGGGATGAAAGCCACCAGAGTTTGTTTGGTTGATGTCCCTTCCATCAGGCTGCCACACACACTTGCAAGGTTGTCACGTCTCATTTGTTGAGGACAGAGGATTCCAAATACACTTAGAGCACTTTCTAGCACGTGTTTTGAAACCAAAACATGGCAATTGTCTCAAGCATCAAAAAAGAAAAAGGTTGAAAAGTTTGTATTGCAAGGGATGAACACAAGTGTTAATCCTGTAGGTAGCAAAAGAAAATACCAGGAGAAAAATTATCCCATGGGTTCTTTGTTCATGAATTTCTAGGAAATTGTGAGATATAAAAAAAATAGCAATCATGATCTCTTCAGGGACAATCATTCTGAATAAAGAAGTCTGATTTCTTGCAGTTTGGTGTCATTTTCCTCACATTCTCTCTTCCACAGTCAGCCTCGTTTACTGTCCAATTCTCTATACACCTCACTCTCCAAAAGTTTCTTGCCTACCTTCTGCTATCTTCATTTTCTTCCTGCATTACATTTTTCGTCTGAAATACCTTGGCTCTCCTCAAGTCCATTTACTCATGGGTTGTGGAGAGTGAGTGTGATGGGCAGGGGCTGCCATGACAGCAGAAAATCCAAAGTGGTTGTGTCCTTCTCTGCCCCCAACTCTGAACACCTGCAGGGCTGCTGTGTAGCACCTCTGAGGCTGCTGTCCTGGTGTTAAACTCAGTTCCACCTTCTTGGTGGTCCCAGATGTTATCAGGGAGGGCTGGCAGCAGATATGGGCTCTGACAGGTTCTCTGTGCTCTCAACCATATTCCTGTCAGAGAGAGATTAAAGAAGTTGAATTTGCCCCAGTTTGTCTCTCTGTGAGCGATGCTGTTAGCTGACCTGCTGGACCAGAAAGTTTTGCTCCTCAGACCTTCAACAGTTCACTTAGCTGCCTGGTCAGAAACATTTCTGCTCCCTGGGCTTTCCTTGTACATGGGAATAATTTAAACATTTTCTTGAGAGAAGAGGCTGGGAATGGGAAAAGAAAAAATCACAAGCCAGAAACATCTGCTTTTTTTTTTCCCATGCAGTTTTTCATGCTGAAAACCAAATAAGCTCTGCACTCAGCAGCTGAGTGTGGACTTGGTCTGTGATTTCACCTTGGGGGCTGAATTTGTCAAGGCTCCATGAGGGTTTAAATCCCCAGGCTGAAAGCTCCTGTGGTAGTGAAGGAGGATGGTGTCAGACAGCCCCTGAGCAGGTGGTATCTAGAAGGTTTCTTATGCCCATGGTGCCATGAAAAAGGGTCCTGTCTGCACTGCCCTGACCTCTCTGTCCTAGGTTACAATGTAAGTTGTGCCCAAAGTCTGTATTCTATCCCCATGAGCTGTTGAAACCAGCTGGGGCAGTGTTTCCCTTCTCTCCTGTCCATGCCCAGAAATGCCGTGCCCATGGCTCATGGGGAACTCCCTGTGGGAGCCATCTCTGGTTCATGGGCCAGCAAGGAGCCACTGCAGGGCTCAGAGAATGAGATCAGCCCATGGGGAGATGCTCCGCCCAGGGGGAGGAGCCAAGCATTCCCACCTGGATAGAATCTGGGATTTGGGACAGCACAGGGGCCCTTACCCACTGGATTCACAGAGGACTAGAGCTACCAGACCTTTCTACAGGATCACTGCTTCAACAAGACCATTTCATCTGGACTGCTGCCACCACCCTAACTAACAGGGTGTCAGGGTATTCTGACTCTGTCAGTGGTTTTTTGTACTATTGCATTTATTTTATTTTACTTTATTTTACTTTCTTTTCTTTCTTTTCTTTTCCTCTTATTAAATTGTGTTTCTGACTTGGAGTCTCCCACTGGTTTTGCTTTCAAACCAGCACACTCTCCTATGGCACAATCATAAAAATCTAGTGTTTCTGGTCACAGACCTGTGGGTCAGGACATCACACTGAGATGTGACACTCTCCATTTGTCCTGCTCCACACTTTATCCAGATCACAGGTGTGAGAATTACTGAGAGTCTCTCTCAACAAAACAAATTTGGGCTCTCCAGTGCTTGCTCATGGCCAAGCAGGCAACCCCAACACAGACATTCTTAAAAAGACACAAAATTGGTTTTGCTCCTGTCAACATCCATGAAAGTGTAACTGCTTTGTGCTGCAGGAGGGTGGCACCAGGTGTCATCAGCTTCGTTGTGTGGGACAGCCTGGAGACACAAAGACAAAGCTGGTGAGTGGGGACCCTCCCATACCTGACTTTGGGGACCCTCTGCACACTGTGGACGTTTGGACTCCCAGCCTCACTGTGGTGCCTTGTAGACAGCAGTGCCAAAAGTGTTTCTTTCTCTTTCTAAAGAGGATATAAAATACACAGGAAAAGGGGAGGGGGTCGTTCTTCAAACACACTCAGACTTAAATCCTTGTTGGAGTCTCACAAATTCTCCTTCTCTGTGCCCCGTGGACTTAAAGCTAATAACACATATGAGTACTTTGTTAACAAACATCTCACCCAGACTACACAAATCATCAAGTTTCCTGGAGAAATTTGGATTTCTCCTTCTGCTTCAGGTCAAGGTGAAGCATTTGGTGGGCACAGTGGCTTAAGAAGGCTCCTTCAGAGAGCACAGGCTGGATGAGATGGAGCAGCACGAAGCTCTCAGAGATCAGGGTAAAAGATCTGCTTAGCCAAGTTCTGCCTCCAGCAATGTCCAGCAGAAAATGTATAAAGAAGACCAAGAATATCCAAGAATGCTTCACATAAAGCAGCTCTGAGTCTTCAGCAGCTACCAAGATGATGTTCTAATTAATTGTTTTCTTCCCAGAATATGTTCTATCACTTTTTGAAACCTTCTGGGTGTTCTCATCCCCTTGTCTTTTGGCAGAGTGTATCACAGCTGCACCAGGAATTATTTCAGTACTTCACCCTGCAACAAGAAATATGTCTTGTTTTTTCTGAACTAATCAGACAGCAATGCTATTTGATGTTCCCCTGGGGTTTAGTGTTAGGAAAATTAGATGCAAATTCTTGTATTCATTTGTATCAAATGCCCCTTCAGCTACCCTTTTTTTCAGACAAATAAAATCTTAGAGTTCGTAATACTTCATTACACAGAAATAATTCTATATTTTAACATTTTGTCACACTTCCGCTGTTTCCAGTCCCAGGATATTGTGCTCTTAAGTGGGGAGACAGGACAGTAACAATAAATAACATCAGCTGAAAGCCATGGGAAGATTTATATAGTAATGTAATGATGATTTCTATTATTGTTCTGTTAACAAAGGCTGCACCACAAAACACAAATGGCATTTTCTTGATCACAAAATTTTGTCTTAGAACAATTAAAAGCACCAAATCACTTTCACATCCAACATGGACCTTGCAGAAGTGCCACAATTAGTGAGCAGGAGTTGTGATTGCCCATGAATTTCACAGGTCTATTCGAGAGTCCTCAGCAACCCCAGATGGTTCATTCTCTGCCACAGCAAGAGCTCTGGATGAATAGAAGTCCTCAGGCCAGTGCAGCTCTGGAGCCTGTCCTCTCTTCCTCCAAAAACTAGTAAAAAAAAAATCTCTTTTTAATTAAAAAAAAGAGCATTTTTCATTGAAAAATGAGCGTCAAGACAGCATGCTGAAGAGTATAGAACTAGAAATCCAGAGGACAAATCTCAATACCTGGACACAAGACACTAATGCTGTCACTCTCCACATTTTGTAAATCCCAATGGCTTCATATTTTTCAGACAGTCCCATATTGTCCCTTTCATCTGAAACATCAACTTTGTGTCTCATCAGCTAAAATGGCTTCATTTTCAGAGACATTGGGGGTAGAATTCATCCCACCTAATATCATCTCTCTAGGTGTTAGTCACTCTTTCCCCACTCACTATTTAAGAAAAACATGGTCATTTTTAAGACATGATTCATCTGACCTGATTTCCACGCCTATGATTGTCTGAGTTTGACATTTTCTGGAAAGGCCTTTGTCTCTCAGAATAAAACCCCTGAACTGCAGTGGATGCTGAGCACCCATCAAATTCATGGGCTGGCACTTGCATTCCAAATTAGACCATCTGCATCTCTCAGGGTTCCAAGGAGAGATGCATCATCTTGTTTTGCTCTCCGTATTACATCCATTTGCTTTTCCAGGTGGTTCGATCTTATTTCACCAAGATTTCTGTGGGAGGGAAACAGTTTTCCCTGAAGCAAAAAAAAACCAAAAACCAACCCAAAACAAACAAAAAACAACTTCCCTCCAATGCACAGACACATTCCCTCAGTGCTAATGCATGTTTTATGTCAGGCAGTAAAACTCTTGTGTGTCACTGTTTACACATCAACACGACGTACAGGATTAGGCTGTAAAAGGAAGGTGCTGATTTCTGTTCCTTTTGCCAACAGGAGTAAATTACTCCATATGTCAAGTGGCAGTGAAGTCTTGGTGTAGAGCATTAGTGGAGCTATCCTTTAATACCTGTGGGCTGTGGCCAGAAGAGGATAAACATTTGTTTCTTGATCGTCGGGCAACAGCTGGGAATTAATGGACTTAATAGTGCTCAGAGAAAGAAATATTGAAGGAAATCACAGGGATACAATGAACACAGGGATTTTAATGGTATTTTCAGCTTTTTTTTTTTTTTTATGGTAGGATATACAATCCAGAACAAATCCAAGCAGGAGGTGACTTCAATCCCTCCCTGAGACAGCCTGGAGCCGCTGGATCTTATCCACTGCCATTTATATTCTGGTCTAGTTCTGAGCCAGGACTAGTTAGGAGTGACTCAGCCCCTCCCAGTACAAGAGTTTTTCAATAATTGTGAGCTAGTGAGGGGAAAATGGATGCATTACTCAGAGAATTGGGATAAACTACCACCAATTTGCTATGGTGGAAAATAAGATAAAAGTACAACTTAAACAACCACAGATCCAACACGTGGTTCTGGCTCCAGCATCACTGACATTCATGTTTGAAATTGTCCTTTTCCAATTTACTGAAACTACAAGTCCACACCTCCGACTTATTTCCACTAGCCATTGGCTCTCTCCCCAACAGCTGTTTAATTTCTTCTCAGAAATCTGGGAATAATTCTGGGAGCCCCAGCTGTTAGGAAGGTTCATCCATCCAGATTGACATGAAGATGATAACATAAAGGACAAAAAGCTTTGGAACAAAGTGTTCCTCTTGGCCCTCAGAAAAATCAGTCTTTTAAGTGAAAGCAAGCCACACACATTATTAGTACTCCTTAAAGGAAAATGAAGCTGGCATGTTTTTGAGAAAATTAGGGACACCTAGGGAAGAACGTTTTCTCTTTTTCTCACTCTGAAGAGGAAGAGACTTCAGATTTTTGTAGTACAATTTTTTGACCTGTGAAACGCAGCACATCAGATCTGTGGCACAGCTTTCCCTATCAAGCTCTCATTCTATAGGATAATCATTAACATTCCATACGTTTGTTTGCATTGAAATTAAATATATGGCAATATAAGGGGCACAACACCTTTAAACTTATCACAGGCCTTGCCTGAAGTGCAGACCTCCCTCGTTCATGTTAACTACTTTTGCTTTCACTTTTAAAAGGAAATGTGACTGTGCATCAAGGAATTTACCTCCATTGTCTTGATAAACTCCTATTTTTTTTTTTTTTTATTATTTTTTGGCTGCAACAATGAGTGCCTGCAACAGAGTTGAATAGATGGAGAAAATTATGGAGAAAAATCAAGAAGGTGATCTTAAGAAATAAATGTTATGTAAGGGGAAAAACTCTGCTAGTGCTCAGTTGACCCCACAGTGCTGTGCACCTCAAGCCTCCTTTTCTTTGGAGATGTCACCCAGGGACATTGCAAATACCAGCTTAGGCAAGGCAGAGGTGACCTGTGTGAGGGTAAAAGGAGATGATTCACTGAATCAAGTTCTAAGGATTGGAATCCTGTGCCCTGACAGCCAAAGACCACCAACTACCCCTCTGCAGACCTTCAGCACCTCCTCATGTAGTTTTGGTGGAAGGCTGGATCTGCTTTCTCTGTTCACACCCTGCACCAATCAATCCACATCCCACTCCAACATCAGCCCAAGGACTCATCCCCTGGGGCCAAATTTTGGGTAAATTGATTCCTGGTGCACCCTTTCTCTGCTCTTCTCTTTGTGCCTCCCTGGCATCTCTGGGAATAAAAATGCTTCCCTTTGCCACCATCCTTTCATCTTCCAGCGGGTGAGGCCCTGCTATTACAACCTCTGCATGTTGTGTAATTATTGTAACAGCTCCCTTCAGGCTGGAGTCATTAGAGCTGTCATTTGATTAGGTTTTTGTCACGGGTCTCTTGAAGAATGGCTGTACCCTTCACACATAACATATGTTAATTTATTTCCACAAACATCCAAGCGTCTCTCCTCAGCTTGACAGTGACTAGATCAGGTTTTGTGTTTCTTTTGCACATATTACTCTCTTTTAACTGCTGACCAGATGGAAAAAACAATCCCGTTCTTGATCATATTTTTGCTTATAATTTTGTCTTATCAACAGATCCAACATATGCATTTAACTTACACATGTGAGTCAGCATGGGTTCTTCAGACAGCTCTGTAATCATAAGATTAACATGTAACAATTAGTAGTTTTCCTGTAAAATATTATTTGTAGGAAGAAGAAATTCCTCTTTCTCATCTCTAAGCTATCTCAGTGAGCTTTTACAGGATGTTTAAGTTTCCACTGGCTTCAGTAAGTGTCTAACTCTTTCAGCTGTGGCTATCAGCTCTCTGATGGAGCCACCCCTGGAACATCTGTAAGGAAAACACACTCAATTCCTACATTATCTTGTACCATGGATGTTCTTGAAGAGCTTCATATGTTTGAGAAATGTTCATTTCACTTATACCATCTTGGCAATTATTAATCTACTACACTCTGACCAGAATATCACTCACTTAAAAGTTCTATAATATTCCTTTATCTGTGTTTGGATCCTATTTGTTACAAAGGTGTTAAATCCATAACAGGATTTATGCTGTCCTGACCTGTATACTCAAGTTATTGACCTGTGGGGAGAAGTTGTTTCTATGTTCTGAGCTGTTGTGGTCATTCAATTTTATATAACATTTTCTATTCAAGCAGCTGTTGCCAAAGAACAATTTGGATTAGTTCCCTGGTAGAAGAAAAATCAAAGGAACAGAACTAATACCCTCCAGCCATCACTGCTCTGCACCACGACAGTGTGACCATCACAGCTTGGTAAAAAGATGATACAAAGCTAAACCAGATGGTTTGGATGTCTGGTATCATTTCCACGTAAAGAAAATACAGGAATTTGTAAATGATTCAGCTACTCACAGGGTCAATAACTGAACTCTAAGAACTTGATGTTCCTGCACAAATGGACAGGTTGGATTTGCTGTTTTGGTGTCCTACACTGCCAGTGACAATGCCCAGCATGACAAATACTCATAATTCAGGTGCATCTGCCTTTGGCTCCACGTTGTCCAAGCACACTGTACAAGGAACAGGGAAATGCAACAGGAATTTACAGAATGGTCCCCACTGAATCTTCAGGCCCCCAAAAGGGCTGAAGAAAAATGGTTCCTTTAACTTTTCTCACCTATGTGGATGCATGAGGCAGCAGCACTGAGGGTTTTCGTGATCTGTTCAGCTGCAGAACAAAAATTGGGGTGGCTTCCTGTAAAGGAACCGTCTGCTGAGGCAGAACACAACAGTCTGACGTGCCCACTTCAAACACTGTGTGCTCCCTCCTGCAGCTTTTGTTCCAGACACCCAACAGTAAGTCAGGAGGAAATTTTAGGTTGGTTTTTTTTTAAAAAAGTGCTGATTTTATTTTCATTGACATATTTAGGAGCAAACATTGCTGCGTACTTGTGATCTCAACCAGTTATCACCATTTGCTGTCGGAAGAAAACAGAAGTATAAGAATTGTATAAGAAGTATAAGAATTGTCCTTTCTTCTGGGTCCTGGGTCATACAGAGTCCCAATAAGGGAGCCAATTACAAGAAATAACTTAAAAGGAACTCTAAAAAGCCAAGACAACATAAAAGCAAGGAATCATTAGGTTGGAAAAGCCCTTTTGGGTCATCAAGTCCAACCATTAACCCAGCACTGCCAAGGCCACCAGTAAACCAGGGTGCCAAGTGCCACACATCCTTTGAACACTTCCAGGAATGGCAATTCCATCACTTCCCTGGGCACACTGTTCCAGTGCTTGACCATCTTTTTGATGAAAAAAGTTTTCCTGATATCCAGTCTAAACCTCTCCTGGTGCAACTTGAGGCCATTTCCTCTCCTCCTGTCCCTGTTCCCTGGAGGCAGAGCCTGACCCCCCTGGCTGTCCTCTCCTCTCAGGGAGTTGTGCAGAGCCACAAGGTCCCCCCTGAGCCTCCTTTTCTCCAGGCTGAGCCCTTTCCCAACTCTCTCTGCTGCTCCTGGTTCTCTCCAGACCCTTCCCCAGCTCCATTCCCTTCTCTGGACTTGCTCCTCAGTGTCTTTCATGTAGTGATGGACCCAAGAGCTGAACTGAACATACAGTCCTGTACCTGTAGCAGTGAGGTAAATAGGTCAGGACACCTCTGCCCATCAGCACGGCCTGTCTGGTGTCTAAACCAAGCACACAAAGTCAGACCAACCCCTCATGTGCTGGGACAGCACAGGGAACATCTCTTTGGGGTGGTGAACAGCTCTGCACAGAGCTGGCAGTTAGGGACCATGGTGGGAAGGATGTTCCTCTTGTCCATGTGCAGAAATAATTACAGACAGCTCATGACTGTGTGATGGAAATTGAGGGGCTGGGAACACAAACCCTGTGAGGAACAGCTGAGGGAGCTGGGGTTGTTCAGCCTGGAGAAAAGGAGGCTCAGGGGTGACCTCATCACTCTCTACAACTCCCTGAAAGGTGGCTGTGCTCAGGTGGGGTTGGTCTCTTTCTTCAGGCAGCAACTGACAGAGCAAGAGGACACAGCCTGAGGCTGTACCAAGGGAAATATAGGTTGGATATTAGGAAAAAGTTTTTCCCAGAAAGAATTATAAAGTACTGGAATGGTCTGCCCAGGGAGGTGGTGGAGTCACCATCCCTGGATGTGTCTAAAGAAAGATTGGATGTGGCACTCATGAACTTCTGGACTCAGTAGATGAAATTAATAAAATAAAAATACAGGTGGGGAGTGAGAGATGATTTCATAGAAGGAAGGTGTTGAGGGTAATTCTTTGGAAATCAACAAAGCCGCCCAGAGAAGGTTTAGTTGAGGTGTTAGGGCATGGGTTGGACTCGATGATCTTGAAGGTCTCTTCCAACCTTGTGATTCTGTGAGTCTGTGATTGTGTGCCAGACCATGCTTATTTATCTCACTCTGCTTTGGTTTCACACATTAAAATAAAAGAAAAAAAAAAAAGAAAGACCAAACACTACTTTTTCTTAAAAGCACAGTCAGAAAGTCTGATTTTTGGGGAGCAGCTTTGCTCCTGCTGTCTGTCCTGGTCCTCCAGCACTGCGGGCTGCACATCAGAGCGGAGAGATGCCTGAAAACCCAAAGGTGGGAAAGTTTGCAAGTATCCTTCTTCAGGAGGCAAACAGCTGCATTTGGCTGTTACATTTTTCCACCTTAAACCAGCCCTTTGTGGGCCAAGCAGATAAAGCTCCACCGCAAGCTACGGTGCAGCTCATGTGACAATTTTTTCTACTGTAGACTCAAAGGCAAACGTTTGACACATGTCTGGTTTTCTAACCACAGAGACAATATCTCCTTCCTCTGGGTTCGTGGGGAGGCAGAGACTGGAGAGTTTCTCACTCTTCCCTCAAGTCCCCTGAATCATTCACCCTCAGAGATTCCTGAGCAAGAGGAAAATAAACTCAAGAAGAAACCTCAGGGGCAGTTAGTTTGTGGTCTCCCATTCCCAATCAGTCCCAGCTAGGTGTTGGGCCTTGATCCATGGGACTCTGCAGTTTTCCCAGGTTCAGAAGTCCCAAGGCCCAATGACTCCACAGTATGGATCCATCTGCTGGTTTCCATCTTCCCCCTCATGCCTTCACCCCAGGGAAGAGTAATGCAGTGCAGGAGAGGCTGTTGGGGTCTGATAGGTGTTACTGAATCATCATAAACAAGGTCAAAGAAAAACAACAAAAATGCGTTCCCATACTTCTTTTCTTTTGTTTTTACTTGCCACAGGAAATAGGCATCAAAGGGCTGCTCTGAGGAGGCAGAGTGAAAGCAGAGCTGCTCTCATAACAAAGGCCCTTTGTGATTCACGATCTTCTGCTTTTCCTAGAAGGAAAGTCAAATATTATGGTACTTGTTTATGAGGAAGTTTAAGAGGAACCACCCTCCTGGAGGCCTGGTCAGAGGATTTGAACCCTGTGGAAAAGTCTGTGAGTCAGAGACTTCATGCCCAAATTTGCTGTGGTCACACCATGCCACCAGATCTTGCGCGGTCCCTGCACAAAAACATCAGATCACATAATGTCAGAATATCCTCATTTTGAAGGGACCCACAAGATATTTCACTTGGCTCTGGGAATTATACTCCCAAGGGAGTCTTGAAGAGTAAAGAATGGGAGATCATCATCTCAGGAGAGGCACTGACTCTTGGTCCCTGGACCAGGTCCCTGCAGATTTTGCAGCCTCCAAGCCAGGCGGAACAAGTTCAGATTCATGATGAGTGGGACAAGAAGTGGTGACTGACACTGGTGGGGTGGGTTAGCAAAAGAGATGGAAATGGGCTCTGCTGATGAGTGGGAGTGTGCGAGGAAGAGAACAAAAGGAAAAATTGTGGTGGCCAAAAGTGCGCAGCAACTTGGGCAGAACTCAAGGAAGAAACTCACCTCTAAGAAAAGAGGAGTAAAAGTGTTAAGATTTTGTATTTCTGCTTCCCTAAAAATGAAATGTTGGGGCTCTGAGCAGCCTGTTTGCTCTGAGAAGTGGAGTTAACTGTGACACAGACAGGGGGTTAAATACAGGGGAAATAAAAGAAACCACTGAACCTGGCAAGGAACAAAACATTTCAACCTGACTTGAAGAGACCTTCTCTGGGCGGCTTTGTTGATTTCCAAAGAACTACCCTCAACACCTTCTTCTATGAAATCATCTCTCACTCCCCACCTGTATTTTTATTTTATTTATTTCATTTACTGAGCCCAGAAGTTTATGAGTGCCCTGGTTCTGTCCACTTCTTAACTCAACGTGAACTCCTTTTCTTTGCTGCTGGAGGAGCAGCTGGGATGTAAAAGCCCTTCTGCCTCTCTTCAAAGCACAGTTCTGCACATATTCCTTTCCCAGGCCCACATGTCCATAATACCAACAGAAGAATGACAAGAGCACCTATAGTCAGTGCCAACAGAAAGCAGAACTTGAAATGACCTCAGCTGGTTGTGGGGATGTCAAGTTCAGGTGCCACAGTTCTGGCTGTGTCTCAGAGATTGTCCTTAATGTGCTCTAACCACATTGACAAGGCTTAATTCTCAATCTGCCAATATTTTTCTCTTTCTGATGTTTCAGTTCCTGATTACCACCACACTCTGAGCTCCTATCAAGGGATCTGGCCTCCCACAAAGCAAGATTTGCTCTTCAATCTCAGACCAGCCACGAAGTGTTCTGTGTTTTCAGCTTCTTTTGATAACAGCTGGTTTAAAGGATCACTCTCACATGTCTTGACGTGGAGTGCAGTACTCCTTCCATCCCTGCTGCACACTTTTGTTGTTAACTCCTCTGCCTGAGTTAGCTGAAAAACATTAAAAGAATGAAGTGTTTCACAGCCAGCTGCTGTCAGAAATGTTTTCCTTCCACGTCATGCTTATCTAGGTGATGCAGAATGAAGCAGTCGCTCTCCTCTCTCCCTAAAGATGCAGTTCATTTAGTGCTTATGTCCAGGCTCATATTCCAGGCACTGCATTACTCCTCTACATTATTTTAGTTTACTCCTTACACCATTAAATGTTCACTGATCACTCTCAATGGCTGTGCCAGGGCCCTGCTTTCTCCAGGGTCTGAGTTTCCTTTATTTCTCACTGTGGAACCAGGATGTTTTCACACTTGAGGATTGCTGTGCCCTATCCTGTTACCATATATCAGCTGCTTCTGATCGATTGCTTGTGTTTTCATGTTTTCCAGTTCATGGGAGATTACCAATCCAGAGCTTTCCAAATGCAAGGCTCTTTGTTTCCTTTATTTAGAACCACTGAGGTGTCTTGCTCATACCTGCTGGTTTTCAGTAACTGTGATGTGGCTACACCTCCGTGTTCATCCCAGAATATTGATTCCAGGATAAAGGCTCTCATTGTTGGGAAAAACGTGTAAAACTCGCTTGGTGTATTGATTGGCTCGTTACTGTCTTGTGAAATGAGATTCATGACCTGACTTCTGCTGCTGTGCTCAATACACATGTGCATGAGATTGCTTCAGGAATAATGTTTGAGCTGCCTGCCAGCTCTGTCTGACAATAAATTAAGGCCAGAAGAGATCTCAAAAGTTTGAAAAGCTAAGAAGAGTCAGCTTTCAGTCCTCCATTCCCCGTTCCTCAGTCCCTGAAGAGTTAATTTTCACAAGGATTCTCCTCCAGCACATCTCCCAAGATCTGATGAGTTGTCAGTGTTTAGGGAAGCTTCATTTTTGGGTCCTAAGCAAAGAATTTTAAGAAAGCCTCATTTTCAGGGGTTGACACTTAGCCTTTTTGGAAGTTTATCCCTATCATATACACAGAAATCCATCAGCAGCTTCGAAGTATTTCTGAAACTCTTGTCCTAAGAGAACTGCTCAGGTTCCCACTTTTTGCTTTGACTTCCAGGATTGGAACTCTGGCTCTGCAGACATGTTCAGCAAGAATGACTTTGACTCCAAGTGAACAAGTCTCTGACATTTCATGCTCGATCTGTTCCAATGACAATTTCAGTGTGACCTCAGTGCTGCTGACCATGTCTGTTTAATGCTGCCACTTCCTCTCCAGTGCCCATCTTTCTGAAACAGAACATCACTCATCATAATAAGATCAAAAAGGAGAACTTCTCCCTCATTGTCAGGAGAGAAACTTTATAAAGTTCAGAAAGTAAATGAGTAATTTAAATACTACAGTAGATTTTTTTCATGCAGTGCTCCTTTGTCCCATTTAAATTTAGACAAGATAAATATTACCAATTTTAGGATTTTGAACTCAGGATTTACTGCTCACAGGCTAACAGCCACATTTAGTTACATTAATTTTAATTAAAACTTTTCTTAATTCAACATCCAGATGTACAGGCAGTCTGTGAACATCTTTTATTTTCTGTGGTGTTGTTTGGTCTGCAACTCAGATGCATAATTTCCATTAAATGTGACAGGGGTTGGAACCTTACGTTGCCCACTGAAACTCACTGAGGTTCCCATCTACCGTAATTGCTCTTATTGGTGCTGTACAAAAATATTTACAGAAAAATATAAACCCAGACTCAGAGGTGGTGTGAGCATGATCAGAGAAATCACAGAATCACAGTAATCAGGATCTTAAGAGATCATCTCTACTGTCATCTGTCTCAGAGTGGGATCAACCCTACCTGTTTCAGTTCTCCATAGCACAGAATCACAGAATGGGTTGGGTTGGGTTGGGTTGGAAGGGACTTTAAAGACCCTCCAGTTCCCTGCCATGGGCAGGGACATCTTCCACTGTCCCAGGGTGCTCCAAGCCCCAATGTCCAACCTGGCCTTGGACACTTCCAAGGATCCAGGAGCAGCCACAGCTTCTCTGAGCAAGTGTGCCAGGGCCCCATCACCCTCACAACAAAGAATTTCTTCCTAATTTCTAATCTAAATCTCCCCTTTTCCAGTTTGAAGCCATCTCCGCCCATTCTATCACTGCCTGACCTTGCTTAATTCCTCACTGAACTCTCCCACAAGTTTTTGTACATGTGCAGGTTCACCTGATTTGTTCTTCAAACCTCAGGTGATGGAGCATCTCCAACAAACCTGGTCAGATTGTTCTTGGTCACCTCTGATGAAACAGCCCCAATGTGTGCCCTAATTCTGCCTTGCTGGAGT